>JBBPBX010039079.1:10000-30067 GCA_038048925.1 Garcialebias charrua
GATGGAGGGTCAGCCGGTGTTGGGTCCTCCTGAGAGGGCTGTATGAAGATGTTTGACCAGTAGGAGTCCAGATCATCTGTGATGGATGACCGGTTTTTGTAGGCAGAGCGCCAGGACCCATTCAGAACACTTGACGCTGCATCTTTGCGTTGAGTTTTATAAAGCCGTTGGATTGCGGCGTAATTCGCTCGCCGGATTTGCCTTGTAGTTGGCTTACTGATGGTTTGAGTCCGTTTGGTCGAAGGACGCCAAGTGTGCGGGAAGTGGCGAGCAGCATGCGCTTCTAGGCAAGCGTCAAGTTCTTCCGGGGACAGGGAACCCTCTCGAAGATTGGAGACCAAGGAGAGTAACTGTTCTGTCCCCATCCTGGGTTCACTGAGGATGGGAGGGATGGCATCCAGCATCATTCCCCTCCAGCGTATGAGGTCTTCATGAGACGCTTTGGGCGAGGTCGCAGAGGCACTTGGCGTTTCATTTGATGGAGTCAAGGGTGGAAGCCATTGAAGGAATTGAAGATGCTTTTTAAGGGCCTCTGCTGAACGACCAGGGAAGTGCGGCATTAGGGCATTGTAGAGTTGCTTCTTCAATGTCACGGAAGTCCATATATCATTGGCAAGTCTAATCAGGGCCTCGTCCTCTCCGGAGGTCCAAACACCTCGTCTTGAAGGGAGGGCATTGAGGCGTGCTGCATTGAGCTCAGTTGGGTGGCGGTGATGTTGGTGCATGGAAAGGCCACGTTTGGTGGCAAAGGTTAGGCCACAGAAGCATAGTACTCTCTCGTTTGTAGACGTACCAGGAGGAGCGGAACCGGATTCCGCAGTCATATTGTCGCTGCTGATTTCCCGGGCTCCAGAGGGACGGGATTTCTTTACTTTATTCGTTGATGTAACCAGCAGTACGCCCCCAATGGATGGTTAGTCCAGGGGGGGGTGGCCCGGATCTTAGTTCAGATAGAGCGTAGCTCTATCCTATCCAACGGTCACCACGAGGAGGCGCCCGGGCCCGTAACTAACCCTATTAAGAGAGTCATAGTTACTCCCGCCGTTTACCCGCGCTTCATTGAATTTCTTCACTTTGACATTCAGAGCACTGGGTAGAAATCACATCGCGTCAACACCCACCGCGGGCCTTCGCGATGCTTTGTTTTAATTAAACAGTCGGATTCCCCTGGTCCGCACCAGTTCTAAGCCAGCTGCTGAACGCCGGCCGAGGCACCACGTCGGGGCATCCCGCTCACGCGGGACCCCAACTGGCACACACGGCTGAGCAGATCCACGGGAAACGTCCAGGTCCCGTCCGGGAAACGATCCAGGGTGCGCGAGGTGGGTCTTAACCCAGGGAAGGGTGCTTAAGTGTGGGTACGCGGGTTCGACCGGAGAGCCTGGGACTACTAGGACATTTACGCTAAATATCCGTTCCCCAAATGTCCCATTTTGGACACTTGGGTCTGCCCTGGGTGTACTCGTGGGACATTTGGTCCGAATTCTCGTTCCCCAAATGTCCAGTTTCAATTTTCGATGGAGCACCAGGACCGCGGAGAGATCCAGGGTGCGGGAGGTGGGTCTTAACCCAGGGAAGGGTGCTTAAGTGTGGGTACGCGGGTTCGACCGGAGAGCCTGGGACTACCAGGACATTTACGCTAAATATCCGTTCCCCAAATGTCCCATTTTGGACACTTGGGTCTGCCCTGGGTGTACTCGTGGGACATTTGGTCCGAATTCTCGTTCCCCAAATGTCCAGTTTCAATTTTCGATGGAGCACCAGGACCGCGGAGAGATCCAGGGCGCGGGAGGTGGGTCTTAACCCAGGGAAGGGTGCTTAAGTGTGGGTACGCGGGTTCGACCGGAGAGCCTGGGTCTATGCTCCAGACCGGGAGGGGGCACCGGCTGAGGTTTTACCCAGGCTTCGGTGTCCCTTCCTTGGGTTTCGGACCATCCACGCCCCCCCGTAAGCGCGGATCTTCATTACCCAGGTACGAGTGCATTCATCGGGGCTTTGGCTTTCATAAAATTGTCAGGTTTTTTTCTCTCAGATGCAAGGATCATGGAGAAAAATGCACTTTTGTGTTCGGGCACATATGGGACAATTGGTCCGAATTCTCGTTCCCCAAACGTCCCTGTTTAAATTCTCGATGGAGCACCAGGACCGCGGAGAGATCCAGGGCGCGGGAGGTGGGTCTTAACCCAGGGAAGGGTGCTTAAGTGTGGGTACGCGGGTTCGACCGGAGAGCCTGGTTCTATGCTCCAGGTCGGGAGGGGGCATCGGCTGGGGCTTTACACAGCCATAGGGGTCCATTCTGGGGTACTACCGGGACATTTAGGCAAAATATCTGTTCCCTAAATGTCCCATTTTGAACACTTTATCCATAACTGGAGCTTTAGGGATATATGGTCATAACGCATGGGGACATAAGGGTCTGCCTTGGGGGTACTCGTGGGACATTTGGTCAGAATGTTTGTTCCCCAAATGTCCCACATGGTTCCTCTTTACCCAGGGACACTGCAATGTCCCTGGGTAAAGAAGAACCATGTCCCCCGTGGTTCTTCTTTACCCAGGGACAGTGAACTGTCCCTGGGTAAATAAGAACCATGTCCCCCATGGTTCTTCTTTACCCAGGGACAGTGCACTGTCCCTGGGTAAAGAGGAACCATGTCCCCCGGGGGAAGTCGGTGGTTCTTTACCCAGAGACAGTGCACTGTCCTTGGGTAAAGAAGAACCATGTCCCCGGAGGGGACATGGTTCCTCTTTACCCGGACCCTTTCCCCGGACGCGAACCATGTCCCCGGGTTCGCGTCCGGGGACATTGTCCCCGGACGGGACCATGGACGGGACCATGGACGGGACCATGTCCCGTCTGGGGACATGGTCCTTGGGTAAAGAAGAACCATGTCCCCCATGGTTCTTCTTTACCCAGGGACAGTGCACTGTCCCTGGGTAAATAACTGGGACATTTGGGGAACATTTTGGGGAACAAAAATTCTTACCAAATGTCCCACGAGTACCCAGGGACAGTGCACTGTCCCTGGGTAAAGAGGAACCATGTCCCCCGGGGGAAGTCGGTGGTTCTTTACCCAGAGACAGTGCACTGTCCCTGGGTAAAGAAGAACCATGTCCCCGGAGGGGACATGGTTCCTCTTTACCCGGACCCTTTCCCCGGACGTGAACCATGTCCCCGGAGGGGACATGGTTCGCGTCCGGGGACATTGTCCCCGGACGGGACCATGTCCATGGACCATGGACGGGACCATGTCCCGTCTGGGGACATGGTACTTGGGTAAAGAAGAACCATGTCCCCCATGGTTCTTCTTTACCCAGGGACAGTGCACTGTCCCTAGGTAAATAACTGGGGCATTTGGGAAACATTTTGGGGAACAAAAATTCTTACCAAATGTCCCACGAGTACCCAGGGACAGTGCACTGTCCCTGGGTAAAGAGGAGCCATGTCCCCCGGGGGAAGTCGGTGGTTCTTTACCCAGAGACAGTGCACTGTCCCTGGGTAAAGAAGAACCATGTCCCCGGAGGGGACATGGTTCCTCTTTACACAGACCCTTTCCCCGGACGGGGACCATGTCCCGTCTGGGGACATGGTCCTTGGGTAAAGAAGAACCATGTCCCCCATGGTTCTTCTTTACCCAGGGACAGTGCACTGTCCCTGGGTAAATAACTGGGACATTTGGGGAACATTTTGGGGAACAAAAATTCTTACCAAATGTCCCACGAGTACCCAGGGACAGTGCACTGTCCCTGGGTAAAGAGGAACCATGTCCCCCAGGGGAAGTCGGTGGTTCTTTACCCAGAGACAGTGCACTGTCCCTAGGTAAAGAAGAACCATGTCCCCCATGGTTCTTCTTTACCCAGGGACAGTGCACTGTCTCTGGGTAAAGAACCACCGACTTCCCCCGGGGGACATGGCTCCTCTTTACCCAGGGACAGTGCACTGTCCCTGGGTACTCGTGGGACATTTGGTAAGAATTTTTGTTCCCCAAAATGTTTCCCAAATGCCCCAGTTATTTACCTAGGGACAGTGCACTGTCCCTGGGTAAAGAAGAACCATGGGGGACATGGTTCTTCTTTACCCAAGTACCATGTCCCCAGACGGGACATGGTCCCGTCCATGGTCCATGGACATGGTCCCGTCCGGGGACAATGTCCCCGGACGCGAACCATGTCCCCTCCGGGGACATGGTTCACGTCCGGGGAAAGGGTCCGGGTAAAGAGGAACCATGTCCCCTCCGGGGACATGGTTCTTCTTTACCCAGGGACAGTGCACTGTCCCTAGGTAAAGAAGAACCATGTCCCCCATGGTTCTTCTTTACCCAGGGACAGTGCACTGTCCCTAGGTAAATAACTGGGACATTTGGGGAGCATTTGGGGAACAAAAATTCTTACCAAATGTCCCACGAGTACCCAGGGACAGTGCACTGTCTCTGGGTAAAGAACCACCGACTTCCCCCGGGGGGGACATGGTTCCTGTGTCGCCCCGGAAAGGAGTACATCCACCAAACTCGCAGCACGCGGGCAGGGTGATGTGCTGAACAGGTCCTGTGAGTTTCAGCCCTTTTCGAGGTTCCTAACGGGGCCCGGGGCCTTCCGAAGCAAAAAGGTCAAAAGGTCAAGGAAAGTGCGTATCGTCCCCAAACTCACAGCACGCAGTCGGTGTGATGGGCTGATCAGGACCTGTGAGTTTCAGCCCTCTGCGAGGTTCCTAAGGGCGGCTATAGCCCTCCAAAGCCAAAAGGTCACTAGGTCAGGCCAATGTATAGATGCCCGTCATTCGTAAGGGAAAGCAGCTAGGGACACCAAATTTTCGGGGTTACAGCATGGGTCCGTGCTGACGGCACCCTGAAAATTTGAAGTAGTTTACTTGTTTCTGTAGGAAGATATAGATGTTTATATCAGGGACATTTGGGGCTAAAATCTCCCCATTATAATTTGCCCCAGATGTCCAGTGGGACATTTGGCGCAAATTATAATGAGGAGATTTTAGCCCCAATTGTCCCATAATGCCTACATTACCCATAACCCCATTCGGTGTCCCTAATGTCCCGATGTGACCCTAATGTCCCACACTGCCCCCCAGTAAAAGTGTGCTCGACCCCCCCCTCCGTAACTAGGTCAAAGTTGAAACCAATTAAGGCAGTTTTTCGCTAATATCTCCGCTTCCGTTTGGCCTAGAGACTCGGGACCACTTGCGTAGCGAACACGGAGTCCGGCCCCACGATCCTATTGCGGTTTGGTGTGCGCACGAGGGCGTTTTGATATCGAAAAACGCAAAATATGCTTAGAAATCGCATTTTTCGGGTCAAATTTCAAAGGTTCGTAGCTCTGGCCCGGAAGGTCCTAGAAACCTCAAACTTGGGGTACGCGCTCGTGAGAGCCCTTCCTACAAGCGTACGGTGTCATAATTACCCACAATGCAACGGTTAAAATTACGGACTCAAAGTGCCCCAAAAAATGGAGTGAGGGTTCCATAACTGACGAGAGGATCCTGAATTGAAAAGATGATCATCCTAAAAACGCGTTTTCCCAATTCGAGATACAGGCACCCAATTCGAGTATGTCGTTCTGGGGGTCGGTCCCGACCCGTGCGTCCACGTCCCATCGCTCTAAGCCCTTGGGATCGGGACTGGGGACCCCGGACACTTGCCACGCATTGCATGGGGGAAATGTCAGGAAAACCACGAATGGGAATTAATACCCAAATGTCCGAGGTTTAGGGCTTCGTATATCCCGCATCCAGGGTCCGGTCGCCTCGAGGACTACGAAGTACCCCCTCTTTCTAGGCCCCGTTCGACATACGTGAGCGGAGGAACGCAGGTACCTCCAGGGAACCAGAACCCGAACGGAATACGCTAGCACCGCGGGGACAAATTTGCCATGCAGAGGGCTCCACGTAACGTAACATACTGTAATTCGGTGACGGTACATCGAGTGCTTTGCCGACGACGTACCCTCGAAGTGGCCGATTTTGAAACTTTGGCGGACCGCCACGGTCGAACCGAGAGTCCGATCGAGACGGGCTCGGATGCGTTTTACATCGGGCAGTACCCTCTACGACATACTCGAAAATCGTTTCTCGATTCCAGGTAGCCTACGGTTGATCCTTCCTAGACCTTCCGTTAAGGAGGTTTCGGACATTTGGGAACAATCACCTCTCTGTTATAATGTGTCCCAAATGTCCCATTGGACATTTGGGTCACATTATAATGGGAAGATATTCTGCCCTAATGTCCCACCCAATGGGCCCCATCCCGGGTGTAAGGCTGGGACATTTGGGTGGACTTTTCGTTCCCCAAACGTCCCAGTTTGAACACTTTGTCGTTCGTCCGATTCTGGATGCGACTCCCCACTGTACCCATGGTTCCTCTTTACCCAGGGACAGTGCACTGTCCCTGGGTAAAGAACTGGGACATTTGGGGAATGAAAATTCTGACCAAATGTCCCACGAGTACCCAGGTAAAGGACACGGAGACCTGGGTAAAGAACCACCAACTTCCCCCGGGGGACATGGTTCCTCTTTACCCAGGGACAGTGCACTGTCCCTGGGTAAAGAACTGGGACATTTGGGGAACTAAAATTCTGACCAAATGTCCCACGAGTACCCAGGGAAGGGACACGGAGACCTGGGTAAAGAGGAACCATGTCCCCGGAGGGGACATGGTTCTTCTTTACCCAGGGACAGTTCACTGTCCCTGTGTAAAGAACCAATGACTTCCCCCAGGGGACACGGTTCCTCTTTACCCCAGGACAGTGCATTGTCCCTGGGTAAAGAACTGGGACACTTGGGGAACGAAAATTCTGACCAAATGTCTCACGAGTACCTAGGTAAAGGACACGGAGACCTGGGTAAAGAGGAACCATGTCCCCGGAGGGGACATGGTTCTTCTTTACCCAGGGACAGTTCACTGTCCCTGGGTAAAGAACCACCGACTTCCCCTGGGGGACATGGTTCGTCTTTACCCAGGGACAGTGCACTGTCCCTAGGTAAAGAACCACCGACTTCCCCCGGGGGACATGGTTCTTCTTTACCCAAGGACAGTGCACTGTCCCTGGGTAAAGGACTGGGACATTTGGGGAACGTAAATTCTGACCAAATGTCCCACGAGTACTCAGGGAAGGGACATGGAGACATGGGTAAAGAGGAGGGACAGTTCACTGACCTTGTGTAAAGAACCACCGACTTCCCCCGAGGGACATGGTTCTTATTTCATGGTCCCATCCCTGGTCCTGTCTGGGGACCATGTCCCCGGAGGGGACATGGTTCCTCTTTACCCAGGTCTTC
This sequence comes from Garcialebias charrua, assembly GCA_038048925.1. Taxonomy (NCBI): domain Eukaryota; kingdom Metazoa; phylum Chordata; class Actinopteri; order Cyprinodontiformes; family Rivulidae; genus Garcialebias; species Garcialebias charrua. The sequence goes on from JBBPBX010039079.1 coordinate 17,283, forward strand.
GTGTCCCTTCCCTGGGTACTTGTGGGACATTTGGTCAGAATTGTCGTTCCCCAAATGTCCCAGTTCATTACCCAGGGACAGTGCATTGTCCCTGGGTAAGGAACCACCGACTTCCCCCAAGGGACATGGTTCCTCTTTACCCAGGGACAATGCACTGTTCTTGGGTAAAGAACCACAGACTCAATTGACATGGTTCTTCTTTACCCAGGGACTATGCACTATCCCTGGGTAATCTCGGACATTTGGTCAGATTTGTCATTTCCCAAACGTCCCAGTTTCTTATTTACCCAAGTATGAAGGTGTTCACCGCTATTCTCAAATGTCCCCACGCGTTTCCCTATTGTCCATCTATACGCTGGCGCCATCATGAGGATTTTCTGAGTCATTACAGTTTTGGCCCCTAATGTCCCAATTCGACCCTTTTGTCCACATGCATTTCGCTTGAAATGTCCAATTGTTGAGAAATACGGGGCCATTCGGGCAGAAACGGGACATTTCAAGCAAAAATGAATGGGAAAATTGGGACATTAGGGCAGTAATCCCTACTCCCTTCTTCTAACGCCAGAGGCTGTTCACCTTGGAGACCTGCTGCGGATATGGGTACGGCCCGGCGCGAGATTTAAACCGTCTCCCCCGGATTTTCAAGGGCCAGCGAGAGCTCACCGGACGCCGCCAGAACCGCGACGCTTTCCAGGGCGCGGGCCCCTCTCTCGGGGCGAACCCATTCCAGGGCGCCCTGCCCTTCACAAAGAAAAGAGAACTCTCCCCGGGGCTACCGCCGGCTTCTCCGGGTTCGATTGCGTTACCGCACTGGACGCCTCGCGGCGCCCATCTCCGCCATTCCGGGTCCGGGGATCTGAACCCGACTCCCTTTCGATCGGCCGGGGGCGACGGAGGCCATCGCCCCGCACTTCCGAACGGCGTTCGCCCATCCCTCAGGACCCAGTGCTGAGGGTGATGGTGGAGGTGTGATGGTATCAAAGGTATTTAACTTAATAATTTCTGTATATAGCCTGTTTCAGCTTTTTTCAACTAATTCTACATGTTTTAATCCAACTTTTTTCAGCCTAATTTAGCAAAACCATGCTCTTGTTTTAGCTATTGTTTAGCTGGTTTTAGCCAATTAAAGCTTTTTCAGATAATTTCCACTTTATTTTGCTTATTTTCTCCTTATTTCAGATGTTTTAAAACTTTTATTTGTTCTTTTACGGGTTTAACTGATGCGCTCTGCACTTCTGATTACGGGTTTAACTGATGCGCTCTGTACTTCTGACTAAAATTGCCCTCCATTTCAGTTTTTATGTCTTTGCTCATTCTCACAGTGAAACATGCAGACACCACACAGCTATTAATCTTTATTGTCACAGGAACCAGGACTCAGTGAATACACGGATGCCTCCCACACAGGAAGTGTCAATACAGATTGAGCGTTCCTTACGGCAAGCCAACCCGTCCTGAATCTTTTTTTTTGCGTATCTCTCCGGAACTTTTTTTCTTTTATCTTTCCCACATACTCACATTGGCCTTATATTTCAACAGGACAAACAACAGATAGACAGACCAACCTAACAGGCACGCGAAACTCTGACGCGAGAAAAACTTCATCAATAAAATATATTTATTTTATTTAAAAAAAAATTTAAAACCTTTTGAGTGTAATATAAGATTGGTATAATCGTGTGTTGACTCCTCACATTGTCAGAAACCCCACTATTTTAGAACATGAAAAGGATTTAGTATTCTGTGACTAATTTTGCTTTATTTTACTTAAATGGTCTAGGTTTGGAACTCTATCGGACTATTTTATCAGGGCAGGTCAGCGCGTTTTCCTCAATTTCTCACTTAGTCCCACACTTTATTTATTTTATTTGCTTGTGGGTTTGATTTTTCAATACCTTTATTCCTAGTGTATTATAACGTATTTTACGCATGGTAATATACAAATACATACCTCACCAGATTCCGCCTCTACTTCTCATGAATCAAATTATAAGTAGATTTAATTGACACTGTTTTATAGTTAGCCACAAAACCTAACGAGACGACAGTAAACTTAGTCTAGGGTTACAGGAGTGACGGTGAATATTTATTCTAAAACCCCACTCCCCCTCAACCAGATGGACCCATCGGACCACTGGGGGTGCGACCACTGCGTGTTTTTACTCTGGAATCTGGAGTCTTGGCTGGAAACTTATAATTCTACTTTTAATTTTAACGTTCCTTTTCTTTTTCACACGTATTAACCCTGGAGTCCAAACACACTGAGTAAAATTTGCCTATAAATGTCCAATTTCAGATTTTTTTTTGTTGAAACAGGCAATCTGCTTACCTCTTATTGTTGTGTAGACCGGTCACTGATCAGTGTTCTGGACTCGCGCTTGTCCCTTCCTGTCAACGTGCAGACATCTCGGTAGGACCTCCAAATTTGTTAACGTTACACCCCAAGCTCGTTGTTGGTTTCACTTTTGGATCAAAGAAGGAGAAATACACTGAAAACACGACAACGCACATTTAAAGTTCCAAAAACCAGTTTAATTAATCATAAGTTTAAAAAGTCACAGAATACATTTGTTCTATTTCTAAAAGCCATTATATTTGATTACAAGTAGTGGACAGAGAGAAAAAGGGAGAAAGTAGGGAGAGAGAGGGAAAGAAAGAACTTTGAAATGCGCATTTCAAGGGAGACACCATATACAACCTGATTAGTCTGATTAGTTGTTCTTCTCCTTGGGCTTGCCTGCGTTGACTGACGTGGAGGAGGGAACTCATGTTTTATACTCTGGCAAGGTATTTCCTGCTCCAACCAATGACAGAAGCCCTGCTTTGTTCTCTTGTAGGGTGCTTCCCCCCCTTAACTGCCAGAAGGCCTCTATCTTGTGAAACAGGAAATACCATTTGTTTTTTCAGCTTGCAGAACTTTGGGCTTGAGAGTGAAGGATAATATTCATTCATTCATCCAACCTTTATTTAAACAGGCTAGCCTCAGCACAGTTCTAAATGTTACACAGTTCTATTTTTAATCTGATTGAAACTAATACACAACTATTATGTAATTAATACACAAGTGCTTTATGATCAAGGTATTAACTGTTTTACAAATGTTTATGCAATCATGTCTTATGTGCCTTAAAGTGGCTTACACATATTATAAATCTACACACTTTTAGCTCCAACAGAATAGAGCTGTTTCAGGAATGAACACACTTTGTGCCTGTTCCAGTCCATACAGACCCTAAGAGGGGGAAGGGAGAGTTGTTCTGATGTCCTCTGACTAAACAACCACACAGAACCAGAGAGACTTTCAGTGACTTCTTTACAGCCATATATCTGCAAGGTCATAAAACTGACAGACAGAGAGGCGCCAGGCCCCCTCCCTCTCCCAAGCCACTCAGAGGCCAGAACAGATCTGTGCTCACAATCCTATGTCTTTTAGTAACTCTTTATCATTCTACAAGAGAGACTGATCATTTGAACACCGTGTGAAAACCCCTTCAAGATAAATGAAAACACGAAGACAAAAATATTTTTTATTTCAAAACAGGAGTCAAACAAACCTAGGTGTGCTACTGGAGGGACCACTGCCACTTGCACCTTCGCGCACCTCCGCCCCCGCGTGTGTGTGTGTGCACAGTGTGAGAGCGATCTGCGTGGAGCTGAAATCCTGCCACGCGCGCCGTGAAACGCCGTGACTCCGCTGACACAGATGAGATAACTTATCAAAGTGATTACTCTATATTTTAATCACCAACACAGCCAGAACTCAAACAGAGCAGGTGGATCTCTGCGCACCCGTCTGCCTCTCCACACACAGTCAGCTCAGGGGGCAGAACACGAGCGAAGCTGCGCTGAAACCACGCCCAAGCGCTGACACGCCCCCAGAGTTTCAGACCAAGGCAAAATCATGTTTTTTCATGATTTTTGAGACTTAATTTTATAAGGTAAACAATGTTTTTAATCAGTCAGATTTATATGGGTAATTAATAACACATATTTATGCCATGTGACAAACTCAAAACAAAAATTTAATTTTACTTTACACGGACTTTAAGGCCTTTAGATAGACCTTGACTAATAAGTGAATAAGCAGAAAGTCTACTCTGCAGACCAAGTAAGCTACATTCTCCTCATTTAATTTAATTTCATTTATTTATTTATTTAAGTTAGGACAATGCATATTAATCAACATAACAGCAGTTAGCATCAATGTAAATATGCCGGAGTTAGCACAATAGCTAATTTTCATCCGTTGTCCTAAGGTAGGTAAGAATAAGAAACGTCCCATAAAACAAAAGAGCGGAGAAAAATACAAACAACACCTATATAGCACACAACACAACATAAAATTACAATAAAAATATGATGCCATAAGAAAATAGACAAAGTAATCTACACATGAGTGCACTTCTGATTAGTTTTTAGCCAAAGTTTCAGATTTTTGTTTAGAAATAGAATCTGATCGACGTGCTCTGGGAGAAGTGCACTTCTTTGCGCAGTGATGATATCTCCAAGGGTGGAGAAGACTCTCTCTGAGGATACACTGGTGCTAGGGATGCAGAGGTATCTAAAAAAGCTAAGTCTGGTCTTCTGGACATTCAAAAAGCAAAAATAATTGTTTTTTCTTTTTTTTTTTTAAGGTACGATACTTGCAGATGAATATCGATTTTTTTCTTTCCTAGAAAAAAAATCGATATTCATCTGCAAGTATTGTATATTCGTGAACAAGATCCCAAGATACTTAAACTCCTCCACTTGGGGCAGGACCTCCTCCCCGACCCGGAGAGGGCATGCTACCCTTTTCCGGCTCAAGACCATGGCCTCGGATTTGGAGGAACTGATCCTCATCCCGGCCGCATCACACTCGGCTGCAAACCGCTCCAGTGAAAGTTGTAAATCACGAACTGATGAAGCCAGTAGGACCATATCATCTGCAAAAAACAGAGAAGCGATTCTAAGGTCACCAAAACGGATCCTCTCAACACCTTGGCTGCGCCTAGAAATTCTGTCCATAAAAGTTATGAACAGAATCGGTGACAAAGGGCAACCTTGGCGGAGTCCAACTCTCACCGGAAACGAGCCTGACTTACTGCCGGCAATGCGGACCAAGCTCTGACACCGGTCGTACAGGGACCTAACAGCCCTTATCAAAGGGCCTGGTACCCCATACTCCCGGAGTACCCCCCACAGAACCCCCCGAGGGACGCGGTCGAATGCCTTCTCCAAGTCCACAAAGCACATGTAAACTGGTTGGGCAAACTCCCACGCACCCTCCAGGACCCTGTTGCTGAGGGTGTAGAGCTGGTCCAGTGTTCCACGACCAGGACGAAAACCACACTGCTCCTCCTGAATCCGAGGTTCGACTATCCGACGGACCCTCCTCTCCAGAACCCCTGAATAGACCTTACCAGGGAGGCTTAAGAGTGTGATCCCCCTATAGTTGGAACACACCCTACGGTCCCCCTTTTTGAATAGGGGAACCACCACCCCAGTCTGCCAATCCAAGGGAACTGCCCCCGATGTCCACGCGATATTGCAGAGTCGCGTAAGCCAACACAACCCTACAACATCCAGAGCCCTAAGGAACTCCGGGCGAATCTCATCCACCCCCGGAGCCTTGCCACCGCGGAGCTTTTTAACCACCTCGGCGACCTCAGCACCAGAGATCGGAGAACCCGACCCAAAGTCCCCAGGCTCTGCTTCCTCAGTGGAAGACGTGCCAGTAGGATTGAGGAGGTCTTCGAAGTATTCCGCCCACCGACTCACAACATCCCGAGTTGAGGTCAGCAGCACGCCACCTCCACCATAAATGGTGTTGGTCTCGTACCTCTTTCCCCCCCTGAGACGTCGGATGGTGGACCAGAATCGCCTCGAAGCCGTACGGAAGTCATTCTCCATGGCCTCTCCAAACTCCTCCCACGAATAAGGGAAAACTAGAGCGTGAGATCGATAGGCGGATAGGTGCAGCGTCCGCAGTGAAGCGGGCGCTGTACCGGTCTGTCGTGGTGAAGAGAGAGCTGAGTCAAAAGGCAAAGCTCTCAATTTACCGATCGATCTACGTTCCCACCCTCATCTATGGTCATGAGCTTTGGGTTATGACCGAAAGAACAAGATCTCGGATACAAGCGGCTGAAATGAGTTTTCTCCGCAGGGTGGCTGGACTCTCCCTTAGAGATAGGGTGAGAAGCTCAGTCATCCGGGAGGGACTCGGAGTAGAGCCGCTGCTTCTCCACATCGAGAGGAGCCAGTTGAGGTGGCTCGGGCATCTGGTTAGGATGCCTCCTGGACGCCTCCCTGGTGAGGTGTTCCGGGCATGTCCCACCGGGAGGAGACCCAGAGGAAGACCCAGGACACGCTGGAGGGACTATGTTTCTCGGCTGGCCTGGGAACGCCTTGGGATTCCCCCAGAGGAGCTGCTCCAAGTGGCTGGGGAGAGGGAAGTCTGGGCCTCCCTACTTAGGCTGCTACCCCCGCGACCCGACCCCGGATAAGCGGACGAAGATGGATGGATGGATGGGTATTGTATATTTATCGCGATATCGATATTTTTACATAGCCCTAGTATTATTTCTGTTATGCTTTAAAATTAGTGTACACCTGTGTTCTGCCTATATATTGTAAAACGTGACCCAAGGCGGAACCTTTTCTCCCAGGCTTTGTTTTCAATAGGGAAGAGTTTTTCAGTTACACGCCTGCACCATTCTATAGACCCGACACTTGTGTTTACATCAAGTTGATAGCTGATTTGCAGAGAGGCTGGCCACATGGTAAGAGTAAGGCAGTCCCAAGGTGGTTCCAGGGCGGTCCCACGAGGCGATAACAACACCCAGGGGTTTTTATGCGTGAGCCAGCCTTCGAAGATTGTGTGGGACTGTGTGATCAGCGAGAGGTCTGTGTAAGCTGCAAATTTCTTCTTATATGTACAATAAACCTGCAATAACGTGCACATTCTTTTCAGAGCTTCCTTCAACTTTTGAACAACGTAACAAATTGGTGACCGCCGACGCGTGAGTTGGAGGTTTGAACTGACAACGGGAGCCGTTCCGGAGCGTCCCCCACCGAGGTGAACACGCGCGCAGTCAACACAAAGGCGCCTTCATTTCAGGTGAGCAGAACTCCTTTTATCAATAAATGTCTGCCATTGGTTCCGTTAAATTTTACCTTGACTGAGTGCTGTTTATTTTCGGGTGGGCCAATAATGCCACTGGCTAGCTGTGGTTCATTGTTTTAACAGCTAAAAGTAAACGCAAACTAATGTGTTGTTATTTTTTGTGCATTTCTTTGCAGCGGTTGTACATGTAAGTTTAAAGCACATAGTCCCGCACTGGGAAAAACTCATGAGTGCCTGATAGTTTGCTTGCCCCCCTCCCCCCACTTTGTATATGAGCTCCAGCCTTGGCTAGGAGACACTGTTCGTTTTGCTGTAGTGCTCCGGAGTTGTGCTACCGTGGTAGCAACCTGGTTTATCTCCAGCTTGCTCCGGGACACGTTCTGCCATAAGAGTGGTTTAGGATCACTCCAGAATTGTAGGTTCGCCGTTATGAGTGGTCTGTTCCACTCCGGATCCATGTGATTGCTGTTAAGAGCCTGACTTATCATTTAATGTTAATCCAACCAGCAAACAAAGGCACAGGGACAGATTTTTTGTTTTCTATATACTGCATTTGTGGGCAAATCTGGTAGCAGTAGTTTTTTTTTTAAGTCTAGAGACTGACCACTGCTGTTTCCTGTTCTGGGGTGGTATTTTATTGTAGTGCTTCAGAATGGATGATTTACAACAGTCCGTCTCTGTGGTCAGCCGTTTGGACTCTGTTTGGACGTCTTTGGCCAGATTGCTGACTGGACGTTTTGTCTCTTCATAACTCTGTAAAGCACGTGTATAATATTATCATGACTGACAAATATATTAATAACTGAGAAAATTGTACGCCAAGGACTCTGGACTCTGTATTATATCAAGTGTGGTTGTCATGGAGTAAAAAGGTTGCTATGAGGAATATTTCTGATGAGAAACAACGTATGGTGTCTTGGTTTAAAAAAATGCGACACACGGGGATGTTTCCAACTGTTGATCAGCCCACCCCCCTCCTTACAATAGATTAATAAGCTTCTGATCCAGGCCGACAGAGCTCTGACATTGGCTTTGGATGAGAAAAACAAGAGTTATGCTCTACTGAGCAGGAAGAAATATAAAGAATGACTAAAAGCAGATGAATTTAATAGAGACTGTCAAATGTTTTTGGATGAGATGAGGAAAATTGTAGCTGAACAGAAAGCTGAGCACAAAGCTGTTACACAGATGCAAGCTGTTGGCTTGCAGTCTGATTTATTGCTTCCTACAGATAAGACTCCTCTCTTGGTTCCTGATACGAAGGGGCTCCTTCCTCCCAACTTGGTACCAGAAACGAAGGTTCACATGCATGATTTCTCTGAGGCTCCCTTGCCTAACCCGCACCCTCCCTCTCGCCCCCCACCTTATGCGCCTGTAAATCTGGCTCCACAACCACAAATGCCATTGAACGTCCATGTGCCTCACTGAGTTGACTCCTGCAGTGGCGTAGCCAGAATTTTATGAGGGGCGGTTCATTTGAAGAAAAGGTGGACCTCTGATTGGTTCATTGGCGGTGGTACACGTTACTTCAAACGTGTAAACAAGCTAATTAGCTAGCTAGTTAAAACAATGCTGTGTGAGGTAAATCTTACCAAATAGGTGGTTTTTGTTAGTGGAGAAAGAGCAACACACTGAGAGGGGATGTGTGTCCAGTCTTCTATTCAGAACTCATCCCAGAGACACGGTACTCCGAGTCCCACCCGAACATACACAGAAAAAAAATACCACCGAAGAAGAACGAATGACGTCATCCTCTTAAAGGCACAGTACCACTCCTTAACATAAATGCAAACTAACCCCACAACAAATAATATAACTTCAATTGCAAAAATAAATAATCTTTTTACTTTGCTTTGTGGTTAGACATTGTTTTTTATGAATGAAATTAATAAATTGAAAAATACAACAATACAATTCACATGTACACAAAAACAATTGACACTATAGACCAGGGGTCTGCAACCTGCGGCTCAGGGTCCCTCTGCAGCGGCTCTTTCAAGCTTTGACCAAAACTGACAAAACTGAATTTTATTGGTTCTTATATAGCCTGGTTGGAACCAGACCCATGTCCTTCACTTCGCTTTGTACTAGGGTCTGGCATCTCTCCCATAGACAAACGATTTCTCCGTTAGATTTTTGAATGGACCAATCAGAGAACAGAAGGTGGAGTTTTGTTAGTTTAGCTTGGCGAGGTCCAGGCTATCAGATAAATTGCTCAGAAACCACTCGGTGGATATTTTTTCTGCCACCAGTGTGTAATTATATGTCTTTAATTTACTGACTGTTGGCCTAGATGAAACATTTGAGATAAAATTCGATTTTTTATCATTTATTTTCGTAGCGCACCCGAGGCTGTTTGGAAAATATCAAACCGAAACTATTTAAATCCAGCAGATTTGACCATTTCGTGAATTGATTTAGGAACTGTTAAGCTCAGGAACACTTCTGATATAACGTCAGCTATAAAATATATTTTTTATCAGCAGAGAAATAATAGTTTTTTACCTTGTTTTGATGAAAATTCCTTCGTGGCGGCAGCCATTTTTTTTTTTTTTTCCATTTATAGATGGCCTCCCTTCACACCTTATAGCCATCCTCTCACTCCAATATGTATTTTTTTTTTTTTTTTTTATAGAGAGAAAGAAAGAAAAGAGAAAGTGAGACAACAAAACAAAACAACAAAACAACAATTGTCCACAGAAAGAGCACAAGGCAAACACACCAAACCTCCGTCCACAATCCTGCAAAGCACATGACAGAACACAACAACGAAACATACAAGCATAAAGACTGATAATATTCATGACCTTGCAAATATTTCTATAAATACACATACCCATACCTACAAATATATATACAATATACATACATATATATTTATATTCATTTATATACCCATCTACATACATCTACTATACATCCCTGCATCCATTTGTGTGTGGTTGTGAGCATGCATAAGTGAATGAGGTTCCTCCAATAGAACATTTAGTAGCGACTGTGAAGCATCAGAGACCCGTCCCCCCAAAGCCCGAGACAGACGAAGGGGCGATCAAAGCCCAAGACCCCAGGAAGGACCCCGAGCCCAGAGTCCCCAGGACCACCCGAACAGGACGAGCCACTCGTCCACTCCCCAGATCCGACCAAGTGGAAGAACCGGACGAACCCCACCAGGGACCACACACAATGACCCCCCGGGGTCAACAGCGACAATACACAGGCCCCCGCCGGAGCCCGCTGCACCGACGTAGCCCCAGGGCCGGTCACCGAGGCTCGGGCACCGGGGACGCCCATCCCTCAGGTCCAGACCTGACAGGACCAGAGGACCCGAGCCCCACCAGGCAGCCACCAGGCCGAGCTGACAAACGCCCAAGCGCCCAGCCCCAGATAGTGAGGGCCCCAAGCACGCCCGCAGGCAGAGGAACACCCACCAGGGGGCCACGTGGCAGGAGCGCGACACTGGGTAGCCTCAGAAGTATCAGAGAGGGGGCAGTCCAAGTCCCAGCCTGACACTTAAACATTCATACACAGACACACTCATTCAGACCCACCCTCATCCTCACCCTCAGTCACAGAAAGACAAACAATAACGACACGCTCCATTCATAATCCCGATGCACACTCTATACCCCCTAGGTCCAAGACATGTACCTGCTCCCTACATGGGGCAGCCCACATCCAAACCCAGGAGGTAGACCCATTCATTCTGGGGTGGAGAGCAGCAGACGTCCAAGATCCGGCACACCCCGCGCCCTGCCGACAGGACAGGACAGGACACCCGAGCCCAAGCAGCCCCAGAGGGAGCGCACTGCCAGCCCCGCCCACGGCGAACCCGCAGGCCCCGAACCCCCCCACACCCCAGCACAACCCCTGACGGCCCACCCCCAGAATGTCCGCAAGGCAACCAGGGGGGTAAGAGAAAAATAAATAAATAATATATAAATAAATACATAATAAATAAAATTGAAATTAACAAATCAAGACCCCGACACACACACCCCCGTCCCCAAATGTACTGTTGGTGAGTGTTGTTGTAAAGTGTATTTAAAAAGGAAAGAGAAGGAGCAAAGGCTGGCATTATACCAGTTTCCCCTCCACTCCAACTCTAACCCAGGCCCTAATTGTCTAGATGCATAATGTTGAGTGAGCATAGGCATGGGGGCGAGATTGATGTCATCCCGCCACCCATAGCCATAGTGCTCACTCCATTCCCTATATGTGACTTTTATGAAGATGTTTATGAATGAATGTCTAAAGTGTATATAAAATTGAGTCCCAGGTGCTCTTAACAACAGAGATGTAAAACCATTGCAGCACACCCGAGACCCAAATTCCCTACATGTATTAATTTAAGATGAAGAGGGCGGAGGTGCGTGTTGAGGGATGGGGAGAAAAATAACTGCAGGAACAGTGCTCCCACAGCGAGTCAGCTCCCCCGCTGACCCTGCTTACCCCCCAGCTCGCCAAGGTCCACCCAAGGAGCGAGGTAAAGGAAACACCTCTCCGACCGCCAGGACATTGAGCCAAGACCAGAGAGGGACACGGCCCCGAGGGCCGCCAACAGCAGAACCAACAGCCCACACCCGCCAGGGCCGCCACGACCCCTGCGAACCGCAGTCAGCCCGCCGTCCAAGAGGACACAAAATCCCACATGGACGACACGGCCAAGAGCGCCCGCCCAACCGTCGACAGAGCCAGGAAGCACCAAGAACAGGCCCCAACCGGGGCCCGCACACCGGCCAAGTATAGTCCAAGACCATCATCCAGGACATCCACTTAATCCCCACCCCAGAAGAAATACTATACCCACCCTTCATATTAACAACTTTCAAAACACATAACACATTAGACACCCAGCTGGGTTTGCCCGCTCCCTCCCATTGGCCACCAGTCACGCCCCCAGACACCCACCCCCCAGCATATGAACCCCAACCCACCAGCGAGCCGAGAGCCCCCGGCCAGAGCTGGGCACCAGAGCGCCAGCCAGCCCATAGCCCGGCGACCCGCCCGCCAGAGCCCAAGACCCCCGACCCCCACCAGGCCCAAGCCCGGGGACGACGCGCCCCCAGAGTCCCAAGCCCCCGGCACCCACCCCGAAACCACCCCAGCACAGCCGGGTCACCGACCGGCGACCCATGACCGCCGCCACCGACCACCCGAGGGCCCGCATGCCGCCCCCAGTAGATGTCCCCCAGAACCCCCCCCGGTCCTCCCCAGGTCGAAGACGAGGTCCTCCCCGCCCAAGCAGCCCTAACCCCCCGGCGCCCCAAACCCCAACCTCCCCCCCCTCCAGTCCCAATGCCCCACAAGGCCACATCCCAGACCCCCCACCCTCACTACGTAACGGAGCCGATCAAAGAATGCCAAATAGGTTGATCCAATGTGTCGGCAGATGCTGTTTCAAGACTAATATGATCTAACAGAAGATTTTTATACTGATTAATGCTAAGATTATTTTTATTTTTCCAATTTACGAGTATGGTTTTCTTTGCGATGCATAAGGCAGTGAAAAGCATATAGGATGTATTTTTTTCTAGTATAACATCTTCAAAGATACCCAATAAGCAAACAGATGGAGAGAGTGGGATATTAATTTTCAAACATTTAGACAAGTCTTCACATACCTGTACCCAGAACCTCTGAACGGGTGGACAGAACCAGAGCGCGTGAATATAATCATCAG
>JBBPBX010039080.1:0-30066 GCA_038048925.1 Garcialebias charrua
ATTGAACGTCCCGATCGGACACCTGTTACCTAATCAGCGTGACGGTCTGTCCAGTGACCGAAGACATGTTGCTGTAACAAGCTTTCCAACACTGACCGTTTTGGGTGGAGCATGTGGGCGTGGCGATGTGGCGAATCGGACGTAACGCCGTCACAAACGAAACACTAATAGCACCTACACGAAAACTGTCTAATACATCAAACCTTCAGTGATTGACCCACATCCGGTCCCCTGCAATACTGAATGGTCAAATCATGACAATAATTAAGCCACGCCCCCTAACAACAGGAAGTGTACAGTTGTACATTGAACGTCCCGATCGGACACCTGTTACCTAATCAGCGTGACGGCCTGTCCAGTGACCAAAGACATGTTGTTGTAACAAGCTTTCCAACACTGACCGTTTTGGGTGGAGCATGTGGGCGTGGCGATGTGGCGAATCAGACGTAACGCCGTCACAATACGTTTGGCTTTTTGGGGGCTTTATCATATCCCAAAACTCACAAAATTTGGCAGACTCATCAGGACTGGTGAAAGATTACATATTTTAGGGGCGTGGCTAAAATTGCAAAAGAAACGGCTCAAGAGCGCCACCTAGAATATTTCAAACTACCCTCCGCATTGGCCTTAGTTTCACTTAGGATCATGAAATTTGGTACACTTGTCCAATTCACCAAGACGCACAGAAAACCCTCTGGCATCAACGTTGTACGATAAATGGGAAGGCGGCCATTTTGGAAAGTGGACCAAATTGGGTGCATGCGTTGGGTGCCGAACGGGTACGGAAAAGGCACGAGAGTGTTTCAGGTTGGACTAGCTGGACTTCCCGCGATCGCCGCGAGAAGGGCGGAGCGGCGCTAAGGCATTCACACGTGCATTTTCGCAGGAAATGCGACTTTTCTAGTTGTGTGAATGCCAACAAGGCATTCACACTATAGAGATTGTGTTTATATTTATTATTATTATTCTTATATGTTACTATCTTCCGTCCGTACGTTTTTTGGCGTCCTACTCCTCCTACAGTTTTCGTGCCATTTCAACATGTCATATATCAAAATGTTCAGCTCGTTCAGGACAATCCAGCGATGACTTTTGGTAATGGTGCAACTTTAGCTTTTTGAGATATTTAGCCTTTTCGGCCATTTTTTTCCCATTGAAAATGAATGGAGCTAAAATGAAATGGCATTTTGGGGGCTTTATCGTATCCTAAAACTCACCAAATTTGGCAGACTCATCATTCAGACATGGGGGAGTAAAGATTTATCAAAACCTCGCATTTTCATATATGCTGAAGGGGCGTGGCCAGGCCTCAAAGTTAGGTATCTCGCCATGAAAAACGAAACACTAATAGCACCTACAAGAAAACTGTCTAATACATCAAACCTTCAGTGATTGACCCACAACCGGTCCCCTACAATACTGAATGGTCAAATCATGACATTAATTAAGCCACGCCCCCTCACAACAGGAAGTGTACAGTTGTACATTGAAGGTCCCGATCGGACACCTGTTACCTAATCAGCGGGACGGTCTGTCCAGTGACCGAAGACATGTTGCTGTAACAAGCTTTCCAACACTGACCGTTTTGGGTGGAGCATGTGGGCGTGGCGACGTGGCGAATCAGACGTAACGCCGTCACAAACGAAACACTAATAGCACCTACACGAAAACCGTCTAATACATCAAACCTTCAGTGATTGACCCACATCCGGTCCCCTGCAATACTGAATGGTCAAATCATGACATTAATTAAGCCACGCCCCCTCACAACAGGAAGTGTACAGTTGTACATTGAAGGTCCCGATCGGACACCTGTTACCTAATCAGCATGACGGTCTTTCCAGTGACCAAAGACATGTTGATGTAACAAGCTTTCCAACACTGACCGTTTTGGGTGGAGCATGTGGGCGTGGCGATGTGGCGAATCAGACGTAACGCCGTCACAATACGTTTGGCCTTTTGGGAGCTTTATCATATCCCAAAACTCACCAAATTTGGCAGACTCGTCAGGACTGGTGAAAAATTACATATTTTGGGGGCGTGGCCAAAATTGCAACAGAAACGGCTCAAGAGCGCCACCTAGAATATTTCAAACTACCCTCCGCATTGGCCTTAGTTTCACGTAGGATCATGAAATTTGGTACACTTGTCCAATTCACAAAGACGTACAGAAAACCCTCTGGCATCAACATTGTACGATAAATGGGAAGGCGGCCATTTTGGAATGTGGACCAAATTGGGTGCATACATTGGGTGCCGAACGGGTACGGGAAAGGCACGAGAGTGTTTCAGGGTGGACTAGCTCGACTTCCCGCGGTCGCCACGAGAAGGGCGGAGCGGCGCTAAGGCATTCACACGTGCATTTTCGTAGGAAATGCAAATTTTCTAGTTATTATAGTTACTATCTTCCGTCCGTACGTTTTTTGGCACGCTACTCCTCCTAGAGTATTTGTGCCATTTCAACGATTCATATATCAAAATGTTCAGCTCGTTCAGGACAATCCAGCTATGACTTTTGGTAATGCTGCAAGTTGCGCTTTTTGAAATATTAAGCCTTTTCGGCCATTTTTTTCCCATTGAAAATGAATGGAGCTAAAATGAAATGGTCTTTTGGGGGCTTTATCATACCCTAAAACTCACCAAATTTGGCAGACTCATCACTCAGACATGCAGGAGTAACAAATGATCAAAACCTCGCATTTTCATATATGCTGAAGGGGCGTGGCCTGGCCTCAAAGTTAGGCATCTCGCCATGAAAAACGAAACACTAATAGCACCTACACGAAAACCGTCTAATACATCAAACCTTCAGTGATTGACCCACAACCACTCCCCTGCAATACTGAATGGTCAAATCATGACATTAATTAAGCCACGCCCCCTCACAACAGGAAGTGTACAGTTATACATTGAACGTCCCGATCGGACACCTGTTACCTAATCAGCGGGACGGTCTGTCCAGTGACCGAAGACATGTTGCTGTAACAAGCTTTCCAACACTGACCGTTTTGGGTGGAGCATGTGGGCGTGGCGATGTGGCGAATCAGCCGTCACGCCGTCACAAACGAAACACTAATAGCACCTACACGAAAACAGTCTAATACATCAAACCTTCAGTGATTGACCCACATCCGGTCCCCTGCAATACTGAATGGTCAAATCATGACAATAATTAAGCCACGCCCCCTCACAACAGGAAGTGTACAGTTGTACATTGAACATCCCGATCGGACACCTGTTACCTAATCAGCGTGACGGTCTGTCCAGTGACCGAAGACATGTTGCTGTAACAAGCTTTCCACGACTGGTTGTTTTGGGTGGAGCATGTGGGCGTGGCGATGTGGCGAATCAGACGTAACGCCGTCACAATACGTTTGGCCTTTTGGGAGCTTTATCATATCCCAAAACTCACCAAATTTGGCAGACTCGTCAGGACTGGTGAAAAATTACATATTTTGGGGGCGTGGCCAAAATTGCAACAGAAAGGGCTCAAGAGCGCCACCTAGAAAATTTCAAACTACCCTCCGCATTGGCCTTAGTTTCACGTAGGATCATGAAATTTGGTACACTTGTCCAATTCACCAAGACGCACAGAAAACCCTCTGGCGTCAACGTTGTACGATAAATGGGAAGGCGGCCATTTTGGAATGTGGACCAAATTGAGTGCACGCACTAGGTGCCGAACGGGTACGGGAAAGGCACGAGAGTGTTTCGGGGTGGACCAGCTCGACTTCCCGCGGTCGCCGCGAGAAGGGCGGAGCGGCGCTAAGGCATTCACACGTGCATTTTCGTAGGAAATGCGGTTTTTCTAGTTAATATTATTCCAGTTACTATCTTCCATCCGTACGTTTTTTGGCACGCTACTCCTCCTACAGTTTTTGTGCCAATTCAACAAATCATATATCAAAATGTTCAGCTCGCTCAGGACAATCCAGCTATGACTTTTGGTAATGATGCAACTTTAGCTTTTTGAGATATTTAGCCTTTTCGGCCATTTTTTCCCATTGAAAATGAATGGAGCTAAAATGAAATGGCCTTTGGGGGGCTTTATCATATCTTAAATCTCACCAAATTTGGCAGACTCATCACTCAGACATGGGGGAGTGAAAAAATATCAAAACCTCACGTTTTCATATATGCTGAAGGGGCGTGGCCTGGCCTCAAAGTTAGGCATCTCGCCATGAAAAACGAAACACTTATAGCACCTACACGAAAACCGTCTAATACATCAAACCTTCAGTGATTGACCCACATCCCGTCCCCTGCAATACTGAATGGTCAAATCATGACATTATTTAAGCCCCGCCCCCTCACAACAGGAAGTGTACAGTTGTACATTGAACGTCCCGATCGGACACCTGTTACCTAATCAGCGTGACGGTCTGTCCAGTGACCGAAGACATGTTGCTGTAACAAGCTTTCCAACACTGACCGTTTTGGGTCGAGCATGTGGGCGTGGCGATGTGGCGAATCAGCCGCCACGCCGTCACAAACGAAACACTAATAGCACCTACACGAAAACCGTCTAATACATCAAACCTTCAGTGATTGAACCACATCCGGTCCCCTGCAATACTGAATGGTCAAATCATGACATTAATTAAGCCACGCCCCCTCACAACAGGAAGTGTACAGTTGTACATTGAACGTCCCGATCGGACACCTGTTACCTAATCAGCGTGACGGTCTGTCCAGTGACCGAAGACATGTTGCTGTAACAAGCTTTCCAACGACTGGTTGTTTTGGGTGGAGCATGTGGGCGTGGCGATGTGGCGAATCAGACGTAACGCCGTCACAATACGTTTGGCCTTTTGGGAGCTTTATCATATCCCAAAACTCACCAAATTTGGCAGACTCGTCAGGACTGGTGAAAAATTACATATTTTGGGGGCGTGGCCAAAATTGCAACAGAAACGGCTCAAGAGCGCCACCTAGAATATTTCAAACTACCCTCCGCATTGGCCTTAGTTTCACGTAGGATCATGAAATTTGGTACACCTCCCCGATTCACCAAGGCGCACAGAAAACCCTCTGGCACCAACGTTGTACGATGAAAGGAAAGGCGACATTTTCGGCCATTTTTATCCCATTGAAAATGAATGGAGCTAAAATGAAATAGCATTTTGGGGGCTTTTTCATATCCCAAAACTCACCAAAATTGGCAGACTCATCAGGACTGGTGAACGATTACATATTTTGGGGGCGTGGCCAAAATTGCAACAGAAACGGCTCAAGAGCGCCACCTAGAAAATTTCAAACTACCCTTCGCATTGGCCTTAGTTTCACGTAGGATCATGAAATTTGGTACGCTTGTCCAATTCACAAAGACGCACAGAAAACCCTCTGGCATCAACGGTGTACGATAAATGGGAAGGCGGCCATTTTGGAATGTGGACCAAATCGGGTGCACGCATTGGGTGCCGAACGGGTACGGGAAAGGCACGAGAGTGTTTCGGGGTGGACCAGCTGGACTTCCCGCGGTCGTCGCGAGAAGGGCGGAGCGGCGCTAAGGCATTCACACGTGCATTTTCGTAGGAAATGCGGTTTTTCTAGTTGTGTGAATGCCACATAGGCATTCACACTATAGTGATTGTGTTTATATTTATTATTATTATAGTTACTATCCTGATTCCGTACGTTTTTTGGCACGCTACTCCTCCTACAGTTTTTGTGCTATTTCAACAATTCATATATCAAAATGTTCAGCTCATTTAGGACATGGGTGCTATGACTTTTGGTATTGGTGCAACTTTAGCTTTTTGAAATATTCAGCCTTTTCGGCCATTTTTTTCCCATTGAAAATGAATGGAGCTCATTTTACATCCTTGATATCTTTGGAACTCTTTACAATATTTCACTACTCCTTTCACATTTTGGACTAGCTCAGCTTCCTTCAGCTTCCTTGTACAAAATTTAAAAAAAAATTCAGCTACTTTCAGCTAATTTCAGCTGTTTTTTCAACTGCTTTGCACTCTTTTCAGCTTTATGCAGCTAACTTCAACATTTTTATACTTCTACTGACTTATTTCTGCTAAATTCAGATCATTATGCTCCTTTCATATAATTTTTGAAAGATTTAGACATTTTGGCTATTTTAGCTACTATTTAGCTGTTTTATGCAAATTTCAGCTTTTTCAGCTATTTCAACAATGTTTTTAATCAATCCAACTTTTTTCAGCCTAATTCAGCAAAACCATGCTCTACCAACTTCCTTCTGGTAATTTAAGATTGTTTCTGCTTGTTTTAGCTGTTGTTCAGCTGTTTTTGGCCAATTTCAGCTTTATTCAGATATTTTCAACTTTATTTTGCTTATTTCTACTTATTTCAGATTTTTTTCAATTTCAGATTGTTTCAGATACTTCATATTATGCTGCTTTGTGCTTATTTCTGCTAGTTTCAGCTTCTTCTGCTATTTTAGCTACTATTAAGCTGTTTTTATGCTAATTTAGGCTTGTTTCAACACATTCCACATTATTTGAACTCATTTCAACTTTTTCCAGCCAAATTCTGCAAAAATGTACTCTCTCTACTAATTTCTAAGACATTTAAGCTTCTTTCTGCTATTTCAGATAATATTCAGCTGTTTTTGCTATCTTAAGCTTTTTTCAGATAATTTCAACTTTATTTTGCTTATTTCTGCTTAGTTCAGATTTTTTCAGATTTCAGATTGTTTCAGATATTTTAGATTATTCAGATTATGCTGCTTTGTGCTTATTTCTGCTAGTTTCAGCTTCTTCTGCTATTTTAGCTACTATTAAGCTGTTTTAATGCTAATTTAGGCTTGTTTCAACAAATTCCACATTATTTGAACTCATTTCAACTTTTTCCAGCATAATTCTGCAAAACTGTACTCTCTCTACTAATTTCTAAGACTTTTAAGCTTCTTTCTGCTATTTCAGATAATATTCAGCTGTTTTTGCTATCTTAAGCTTTTTTCAGATAATTTCAATTTTATTTTGCTTATTTCTGCTTAGTTCAGATTTTTTCAGATTTCAGATTGTTTCAGATATTTCAGATTATTCACAATTATGCTATTTCTAATTACTTCAGATAATTTAAGCTTATTTCTGCTATTTTAGATAATATTCAGCTGTTTATGCTATCTTTAGCTTTTTTCAGATAATTTCCACTTTTTTTGCTTATTTCAGATTATTTCAGATTTCAGATTGTTTAAGATGTTTCAGATTATTCCCAATTAAGCTCTTACTAAATCCTGCTGCTAATTTAAGCCTATTTCTGCTGTTTTAGATAATATTCAGCTGTTTTTGACCAATTTCAGCTGATGGCCGCCAACGCTACTTTCAAATGGTTATAACTCGGCCATCTTTATACATAGAGAGCTGAAATTTGGTGAGGTTGTAGCTGAGGACATTATCTATCATGTATAGAATCCAAAAAAAAAATCCAAGATGGCCGACAATGCAAAAATTAAAAATACTATAAAATGGTCAATTTTAGTGATATTGAGCTGAAACTTGGTGTAGTGATAGCTGAGAGTGTTTCCTATCAACTGCTATATCAAAATCAAAAATCCAAGATGGCCGCCAACGCTACTTTCAAATGGCTTTAACTCAGCCATCATTATACATAGAGAGCCGAAATTTGGTGAGGTTGTAGCTGAGGACAGTATCTATCATGTACGGAATCCAAATCAAAAATCCAAGATGGCCGACAAAGTAAAACATTAAAAAACTGTAAAAATCCAAGATGGCCGCCAACGCTACATTCAAATGGCTTTAACTCAGCCATCTTTATTCATAGAGAGCTGAAATTTGGTGAGGTTGTAGCTGAGGGAATCCTCTATCATGTACGGAATCCAAATCAAAAATCCAAGATGGCCGACAAAGCAAAACATTAAAAATACTGTAAAATCCAAGATGGCCACCAACGCTACTTTCAAATGGCTTTAACTCAGCCATCATTATACATAGAGAGCCGAAATTTGGTGAGGTTGTAGCTGAGGGAATCCTCTATCATGTACGGAATCCAAATCAAAAATCCAAGATGGCCGACAAAGCAAAACATTAAAAATACTGTAAAATCCAAGATGACCACCAACGCTACTTTCAAATGGCTTTAAATCAGCCATATTTATTCATAGAGAGCCGAAATTTGGTGAGGTTGTAGCTATGGACATTCTTTATCATGCATTAGGTGAAGCGGCCATTTTGATTGAATATGCAAATTAGGTGAAGTGGCCATTTTGGTTCAATATACAAGGTAGTTAATTGCCTTGCAAAGTAAGTCAATGCATGTATTGTTACCATTTTGGTTCTACAATTTAAGTAGGCAATGTAACCATTTTGATTTAATAAGCACATTAGGTAAAGCGGCCATTTTGATCGAACATGCAAGTTGTGTGAAGCGGCCATTTTGGCATTCACACATGCATTTTCTCAGGAAATGCAATCTAGTGTTACAATTACATCTGTTACTATCCTGATTCCGTACGTTTTTTGGCACGCTACTCCTCCTACAGTTTTTGTGCTATTTCAACAATTCATATATCAAAATGTTCAGCTCATTCAGGACATGATGGCTATGACTTTTGGTATTGGTGCAACTTTAGCTTTTTGAAATATTCAGCCTTTTCGGCCATTTTTTTCCCATTGAAAATGAATGGAGCTCAAATGAACTCAATGAGCTAATTTTGCATCCTTGATATCTTTGGAACTCATTACAATATTTTACTACTCCTTTCACATTTTGGACCAACTCAGCTTCCTTCAGCTACCTTGTACATTTCAAAAAAATATTTCGGCTACTTTCAGCTGTTTCTTCAATGACTTTGCAATCTTTTCAGCTTAATGCAGCTTACTTCAACATTGTTGTACTTCTACTGACTTATTTATGCTAATTTCAGATTATTATGCTCCTTTCAGCTAATTTTTGAAAGAAAAATATATTTTTGCTATTTTAGCTACTATTTAGCTGTTTATGCAAATTTCAGCTTTTTCAGCTATTTCAACAATTTTTTTAAATCAATCCAACTTTTTTCAGCCTAATTCAGCAAAACCATGCTCTACCAACTTCCTTCTGGTTATTTAAGATATTTTCTTCTTATTTTAGCTGTTGTTCAGCTGTTTTTGGCCAATTTCAGCTGATGTCTGCCAACACTACTTTCAAATGGCTTTAACTCAGCCATCTTTATACATAGAAAGCCGAAATTTGGTGAGGTTGTAGCTAAGGACATTGTCTATCATGTACGGAATCCAAAATAGGCAAAGCGGCCATTTTGATTAAACATTCAAGTTGGGTGAAGCGGCCATTTTGGCATTCACACATGCATTTTCTCAGGAAATGCAATCTAGTGTTACAATTACATCTGTTACTATCCTGATTCCGTACGTTTTTTGGCACGCTACTCCTCCTACAGTTTTTGTGCTATTTCAACAATTCATATATCAAAATGTTCAGCTCATTCAGGACATGATGGCTATGACTTTTGGTATTGGTGCAACTTTAGCTTTTTGAAATATTCAGCCTTTTCGGCCATTTTTTTCCCATTGAAAATGAATGGAGCTCAAATGAACTCAATGAGCTCATTTTGCATCCTTGATATCTTTGGAACTCATTACAATATTTCACTACTCCTTTCACATTTTGGACCAACTCAGCTTCCTTCAGCTACCTTGTACATTAAAAAAAATATTTCGGCTACTTTCAGCTACTTTCAACTGTTTCTTCAACGACTTTGCAATCTTTTCAGCTTAATGCAGCTTACTTCAACATTGTTGTACTTAAACTGACTTATTTATGCTAATTTCAGATCATTATGCTCCTTTCAGCAAAATTTTGAAAGATTAAGATACTTTTGCTATTTTAGCTACTATTTAGCTGTTTATGCAAATTTCAGCTTTTTCAGCTATTTCAACAATTATTTTTAATCAATCCAACTTTTTTCAGCCTAATTCATCAAAACCATGTTCTACCAACTTCCTTCTGGTAATTTAAGATATTTTCTGCTTATTTTAGCTGTTGTTCAGCTGTTTTTGGCCAATTTCAGCTTATGGCCGCCAACGCAACTTTCAAATGGTTATAACTCGACCATCTTTATACATAGAGAGCTGAAATTTGGTGAGGTTGTAGCTGAGGACATTATCTATCATGTATAGAATCCAAAAAAAAATCCAAGATGGCCGACAATGCAAAAAAGTAAAAATACTATAAAATGGTCAATTTTAGTTATATTGAGCTGAAACTTGGTGTAGTGATAGCTGAGAATGTTTCCTATCAAATGCTATATAAAAATCAAAAATCCAAGATGGCCGACAATGCTACTTTCAAATGGCTTTAACTCAGCCATCGTTATACATAGAGAGCCGAAATTTGGTGAGGTTGTAGCTGAGGGCATTATCTATCATGTACGGAATCCAAATCAAAAACCCGAGATGGCCGACAAAGCAAAACATTAAAAATACTGTAAAATCCAAGATGGCCGCCAACGCTACTTTCAAATGGCTTTAAATCAGCCATCTTTAATCATAGAGAGCCGAAATTTGGTGAGGTTGTAGCTATGGACATTCTTTATCATGCATTAGGTGAAGCGGCCATTTTGATTGAACATGCAAATTAGGTGAAGTGGCCATTTTGGTTCAATATACAAGGCAGTTAATTGCCTTGCGAACTAAGTCAATGCATGTATTGTTACCATTTTGGTTCTACAATTTAAGTAGACAAGGTAGCCATTTTGATTTAATAAGCACATTAGGTAAAGCGGCCATTTTGATTGAACATGCAAGTTGGGTGAAGCGGCCATTTTGGCATTCACACATGCATTTTCTCAGGAAATGCAATCTAGTGTTACAATTACATCTGTTACTATCCTGATTCCGTACGTTTTTTGGCACGCTACTCCTCCTACAGTTTTTGTGCTATTTCAACAATTCATATATCAAAATGTTCAGCTCATTCAGGACATGATGGCTATGACTTTTGGTATTGGTGCAACTTTAGCTTTTTGAAATATTCAGCCTTTTCGGCCATTTTTTTCCCATTGAAAATGAATGGAGCTCAAATGAACTCAATGAGCTCATTTTACATCCTTGATATCTTTGGAACTCATTACAATATTTCACTACTCCTTTCACATTTTGGACCAACTCAACTTCCTTCAGCTACCTTGTACATTTTTTAAAAATATTTCGGCTACTTTCAGCTAATTTCAACTGTTTCTACAACGACTTTGCAATCTTTTCAGCTTAATGCAGCTTACTTCAACATTGTTGTACTTATACTGACTTATGATCATTATGCTCCTTTCAGCAAATTTTTGAAAGATTAAGATATTTTTGCTATTTTAGCTACTATTTAGCTGTTTATGCAAATTTCAGCTTTTTCAGCTATTTCAACAATTTTTTTTAATCAATCCAACTTTTTTCAGCCTAATTCAGCAAAACCATGTTCTACCAACTTCCTTCTGGTAATTTAAGATATTTTCTGCTTGTTTTAGCTGTTGTTCAGCTGTTTTTGACCAATTTCAGCTGATGGCTGCCAATGTTACTTTCAAATGGCTTTAACTCAGCCATCTTTATTCATAGAGAGCTGAAATTTGGTGAGGTTGTAGCTATGGACCATCTCTAACATACATTAGGTGAAGCAGCCATTTTGATTGAACATGCAAATTAGGTGAGGCCGCCATTTTGGTTCAATATACAAGGCAGTTACTTGCCTTGCAAAGTAAGTCAATGCATGTATTGTTGCCATTTTGGTTCTACAATTAAAGTAGGTGAGGTAGCCATTTTGATTTAACAAGCATATTAGGTGAAGCGGCCGTTTTGATTGAACATGCAAAATAGGTGAAGCGGCCATTTTGGCATTCACACATGCATTTTCTCAGGAAATGCAATCTAGTTGTGTGAATGCCAACAAGGCATTCACACTATAGAGATTGTGTTTATATTTAATATTATTATTATAGTTACTATCTTCCGTCCGTACGTTTTTTGGCACGCTACTCCTCCTAGAGTATTTGTGCCATTTCAACGATTCATATATCAAAATGTTCAGCTCGTTCAGGACAATCCAGCTATGACTTTTGGTAATGCTGCAAGTTGCGCTTTTTGAAATATTAAGCCTTTTCGGCCATTTTTTTCCCATTGAAAATGAATGGAGCTAAAATGAAATGGTCTTTTGGGGGCTTTATCATACCCTAAAACTCACCAAATTTGGCAGACTCATCACTCAGACATGCAGGAGTAACAAATGATCAAAACCTCGCATTTTCATATATGCTGAAGGGGCGTGGCCTGGCCTCAAAGTTAGGCATCTCGCCATGAAAAACGAAACACTAATAGCACCTACACGAAAACCGTCTAATACATCAAACCTTCAGTGATTGACCCACAACCACTCCCCTGCAATACTGAATGGTCAAATCATGACATTAATTAAGCCACGCCCCCTCACAACAGGAAGTGTACAGTTATACATTGAACGTCCCGATCGGACACCTGTTACCTAATCAGCGGGACGGTCTGTCCAGTGACCGAAGACATGTTGCTGTAACAAGCTTTCCAACACTGACCGTTTTGGGTGGAGCATGTGGGCGTGGCGATGTGGCGAATCAGCCGTCACGCCGTCACAAACGAAACACTAATAGCACCTACACGAAAACAGTCTAATACATCAAACCTTCAGTGATTGACCCACATCCGGTCCCCTGCAATACTGAATGGTCAAATCATGACAATAATTAAGCCACGCCCCCTCACAACAGGAAGTGTACAGTTGTACATTGAACATCCCGATCGGACACCTGTTACCTAATCAGCGTGACGGTCTGTCCAGTGACCGAAGACATGTTGCTGTAACAAGCTTTCCACGACTGGTTGTTTTGGGTGGAGCATGTGGGCGTGGCGATGTGGCGAATCAGACGTAACGCCGTCACAATACGTTTGGCCTTTTGGGAGCTTTATCATATCCCAAAACTCACCAAATTTGGCAGACTCGTCAGGACTGGTGAAAAATTACATATTTTGGGGGCGTGGCCAAAATTGCAACAGAAAGGGCTCAAGAGCGCCACCTAGAAAATTTCAAACTACCCTCCGCATTGGCCTTAGTTTCACGTAGGATCATGAAATTTGGTACACTTGTCCAATTCACCAAGACGCACAGAAAACCCTCTGGCGTCAACGTTGTACGATAAATGGGAAGGCGGCCATTTTGGAATGTGGACCAAATCGAGTGCACGCACTAGGTGCCGAACGGGTACGGGAAAGGCACGAGAGTGTTTCGGGGTGGACCAGCTCGACTTCCCGCGGTCGCCGCGAGAAGGGCGGAGCGGCGCTAAGGCATTCACACGTGCATTTTCGTAGGAAATGCGGTTTTTCTAGTGTTACAATTACATCTGTTACTATCCTGATTCCGTACGTTTTTTGGCACGCTACTCCTCCTACAGTTTTTGTGCTATTTCAACAATTCATATATCAAAATGTTCAGCTCATTCAGGACATGATGGCTATGACTTTTGGTATTGGTGCAACTTTAGCTTTTTGAAATATTCAGCCTTTTCGGCCATTTTTTTCCCATTGAAAATGAATGGAGCTCAAATGAACTCAATGAGCTCATTTTACATCCTTGATATCTTTGGAACTCATTACAATATTTCACTACTCCTTTCACATTTTGGACCAACTCAACTTCCTTCAGCTACCTTGTACATTTTTTAAAAATATTTCGGCTACTTTCAGCTAATTTCAACTGTTTCTACAACGACTTTGCGATCTTTTCAGCTTAATGCAGCTTACTTCAACATTGTTGTACTTATACTGACTTATGATCATTATGCTCCTTTCAGCAAATTTTTGAAAGATTAAGATATTTTTGCTATTTTAGCTACTATTTAGCTGTTTATGCAAATTTCAGCTTTTTCAGCTATTTCAACAATTTTTTTTAATCAATCCAACTTTTTTCAGCCTAATTCAGCAAAACCATGTTCTACCAACTTCCTTCTGGTAATTTAAGATATTTTCTGCTTGTTTTAGCTGTTGTTCAGCTGTTTTTGACCAATTTCAGCTGATGGCTGCCAATGTTACTTTCAAATGGCTTTAACTCAGCCATCTTTATTCATAGAGAGCTGAAATTTGGTGAGGTTGTAGCTATGGACCATCTCTAACATACATTAGGTGAAGCAGCCATTTTGATTGAACATGCAAATTAGGTGAGGCCGCCATTTTGGTTCAATATACAAGGCAGTTACTTGCCTTGCAAAGTAAGTCAATGCATGTATTGTTACCATTTTGGTTCTACAATTTAAGTAGAGAAGTTAGCCATTTTGATTTAATAAGCACATTAGGTAAAGCGGCCATTTTGATTGAACATGCAAGTTGGGTGAAACGGCCATTTTGGCATTCACACATGCATTTTCTCAGGAAATGCAATCTAGTTGTGTGAATGCCAACAAGGCATTCACACTATAGAGATTGTGTTTATATTTGTGTGAATGCCAACAAGGCATTCACACTATAGAGATTGTGTTTATATTTAATATTATTCCAGTTACTATCTTCCATCCGTACGTTTTTTGGCATCCTACTCCTCCCACAGTTTTTGTGCCATTTCAACAATTCATATATCAAAATGTTCAGCTCGTTCAGGACAATCCAGCTATGACTTTTGGTAATGCTGCAACTTTCGCTTTTTGAAATATTAAGCCTTTTCGGCCATTTTTTTCCCATTGAAAATGAATGGAGCTAAAATGAAATGGCCTTTTGGAGGATTTATCATATCCTAAATCTCACCAAATTTGGCAGACTCATCACTCAGACATGGGGGAGTAAAAAATGATCAAAACCTCGCGTTTTTATATATGGTGAAGGGGCGTGGCCTGGCCTCAAAGTTAGGTATCTCGCCATGAAAAACGAAACACTAATAGCACCTACACGAAAACCGTCTAATACATCAAACCTTCAGTGATTGACCCACAACCGGTCCCCTACAATACTGAATGGTCAAATCATGACATTAATTAAGCCACGCCCCCTCACAACAGGAAGTGTACAGTTATACATTGAACGTCCCGATCGGACACCTGTTACCTAATCAGCGGGACGGTCTGTCCAGTGACCGAAGACATGTTGCTGTAACAAGCTTTCCAACACTGACCGTTTTGGGTGGAGCATGTGGGCGTGGCGATGTGGCGAATCAGCCGTCACGCCGTCACAAACGAAACACTAATAGCACCTACACGAAAACAGTCTAATACATCAAACCTTCAGTGATTGACCCACATCCGGTCCCCTGCAATACTGAATGGTCAAATCATGACAATAATTAAGCCACGCCCCCTCACAACAGGAAGTGTACAGTTGTACATTGAACATCCCGATCGGACACCTGTTACCTAATCAGCGTGACGGTCTGTCCAGTGACCGAAGACATGTTGCTGTAACAAGCTTTCCACGACTGGTTGTTTTGGGTGGAGCATGTGGGCGTGGCGATGTGGCGAATCAGACGTAACGCCGTCACAATACGTTTGGCCTTTTGGGAGCTTTATCATATCCCAAAACTCACCAAATTTGGCAGACTCGTCAGGACTGGTGAAAAATTACATATTTTGGGGGCGTGGCCAAAATTGCAACAGAAAGGGCTCAAGAGCGCCACCTAGAATATTTCAAATTACCCTCCGCATTGGCCTTAGTTTCACGTAGGATCATGAAATTTGGTACACTTGTCCAATTCACCAAGACGCACAGAAAACCCTCTGGCGTCAACGTTGTACGATAAATGGGAAGGCGGCCATTTTGGAATGTGGACCAAATTGAGTGCACGCACTAGGTGCCGAACGGGTACGGGAAAGGCACGAGAGTGTTTCGGGGTGGACCAGCTCGACTTCCCGCGGTCGCCGCGAGAAGGGCGGAGCGGCGCTAAGGCATTCACACGTGCATTTTCGCAGGAAATGCGGTTTTTCTAGTGTTACAATTACATCTGTTACTATCCTGATTCCGTACGTTTTTTGGCACGCTACTCCTCCTACAGTTTTTGTGCTATTTCAACAATTCATATATCAAAATGTTCAGCTCATTTAGGACATGATGGCTATGACTTTTGGTATTGGTGCAACTTTAGCTTTTTGAAATATTCAGCCTTTTCGGCCATTTTTTTCCCATTGAAAATGAATGGAGCTCAAATGAACTCAATGAGCTCATTTTGCATCCTTGATATCTTTGGAACTCATTACAATATTTCACAACTTCTTTCACATTTTGGACCAACTCAGCTACCTTGTACATTTAAAAAAAATATTTCGGCTACTTTCAGCTACTTTCAGCTGTTTCTTCAACGACTTTGCAATCTTTTCAGCTTAATGCAGCTTACTTCAACATTGTTGTACTTCTACTGACTTATTTATGCTAATTTCAGATTATTTTGCTCCTTTCAGCTAATTTTTGAAAGATTAAGATATTTTTGCTATTTTAGCTACTATTTAGCTGTTTATGCAAATTTCAGCTTTTTCAACAATTTTTTTTTATTAATCCAACTTTTTTCAGCCTAATTCAGCAAAACCATGTTCTACCAACTTCCTTCTGGTAATTTAAGATTATTTCTGCTTGTTTTAGCTGTTGTTCAGCTGTTTTTGACCAATTTCAGCTGATGGCCGCCAACACTACTTTCAAATAGCTTTAACTAAGCCATCTTTATACATAGAGAGACGAAATTTGGTGAGGTTGTAGCTATAAACAATCTCTATCATGCTTTAGGTGAAGCGGCCATTTTGATTGAACATGCAAGTTGGGTGAAGCGGCCATTTTGGCATTCACACATGCATTTTCTCAGGAAATGCAATCTAGTTATAGTTACTATCTTCATTCCGTACGTTTTTTGGCATGTAACTACTCGCACAGTTTTGGTGCCATTTCAACAATTCATATATCAAAATGTCCAGCTCGCTCAGGACAATCCGGCTATGACTTTTGGTAATGCTGCAACTTTAGCTTTTTGAATTATTTAGCCTTTTCGGCCATTTTTTTCCCATTGAAAATGAATGGAGCTAAAATGAAATGGTCTTTTGGGGGCTTTATCATACCCTAAAACTCACCAAATTTGGCAGACTCATCACTCAGACATGCAGGAGTAACAAATGATCAAAACCTCGCATTTTCATATATGCTGAAGGGGCGTGGCCTGGCCTCAAAGTTAGGCATCTCGCCATGAAAAACGAAACACTAATAGCACCTACACGAAAACCGTCTAATACATCAAACCTTCAGTGATTGACCCACAACCACTCCCCTGCAATACTGAATGGTCAAATCATGACATTAATTAAGCCACGCCCCCTCACAACAGGAAGTGTACAGTTATACATTGAACGTCCCGATCGGACACCTGTTACCTAATCAGCGGGACGGTCTGTCCAGTGACCGAAGACATGTTGCTGTAACAAGCTTTCCAACACTGACCGTTTTGGGTGGAGCATGTGGGCGTGGCGATGTGGCGAATCAGCCGTCACGCCGTCACAAACGAAACACTAATAGCACCTACACGAAAACAGTCTAATACATCAAACCTTCAGTGATTGACCCACATCTGGTCCCCTGCAATACTGAATGGTCAAATCATGACAATAATTAAGCCACGCCCCCTCACAACAGGAAGTGTACAGTTGTACATTGAACATCCCGATCGGACACCTGTTACCTAATCAGCGTGACGGTCTGTCCAGTGACCGAAGACATGTTGCTGTAACAAGCTTTCCAACACTGACCGTTTTGGGTGGAGCATGTGGGCGTGGCAATGTGGCGAATCAGACGTAACGCCGTCACAAACGAAACACTAATAGCACCTACACGAAAACTGTATAATACATCAAACCTTCAGTGATTGACCCACATCCGGTCCCCTGCAATACTGAATGGTCAAATCATGACATTAATTAAGCCACGCCCCCTCACAACAGGAAGTGTACAGTTGTACATTGAACGTCCCGATCGGACACCTGTTACCTAATCAGCGTGACGGTGTGTCCAGTGACCGAAGACATGTTGGTCTAACAAGCTTTCCAACACTGACCGTTTTGGGTGGAGCATGTGGGCGTGGCGATGTGGCGAATCAGACGTAACGCCGTCACAATACGTTTGGCCTTTTGGGAGCTTTATCATATCCCAAAACTCACCAAATTTGGCAGACTCGTCAGGACTGGTGAAAAATTACATATTTTGGGGGCGTGGCCAAAATTGCAAAAGAAACGGCTCAAGAGCGCCACCTAGAATATTTCAAACTACCCTCCGCATTGGCCTTAGTTTCACGTAGGATCATGAAATTTGGTACACTTGTCCAATTCACCAAGACGCACAGAAAACCCTCTGGCGTCAACGTAATACGATAAATGGGAAGGCGGCCATTTTGGAATGTGGACCAAATTAGGTGCACGCATTGGGTGCCCAATGGGTACGGGAAAGGCACGAGAGTGTTTCAGGGTGAACTAGCTCGACTTCCCGCGGGCGCCACAAGAAGGGCGGAGCGGCGCTAAGGCATTCACACGTGCATTTTCGCAGGAAATGCAAATTTTCTAGTGTTACAATTACATCTGTTACTATCCTGATTCCGTACGTTTTTTGGCACGCTACTCCTCCTACAGTTTTTGTGCTATTTCAACAATTCATATATCAAAATGTTCAGCTCATTCAGGACATGATGGCTATGACTTTTGGTATTGGTGCAACTTTAGCTTTTTGAAATATTCAGCCTTTTCGGCCATTTTTTTCCCATTGAAAATGAATGGAGCTCAAATGAACTCAATGAGCTCATTTTACACCCTTGATATCTTTGGAACTCATTACAATATTTCACTACTCCTTTCACATTTTGGACCAACTCAGCTTCCTTCAGCTACCTTGTACATTTTTAAAAAATATTTCGGCTACTTTCAGCTACTTTCAGCTGTTTCTACAATGACTTTGCAATCTTTTCAGCTTAATGCAACTTACTTCAACATTGTTGTACTTCTACTGACTTATTTATGCTAATTTCAGATTATTTTGCTCCTTTCAGCTAATTTTTAAAAGATTAAGATATTTTTGCGATTTTAGCTACTATTTAGCTGTTTATGCAAATTTCAGCTTTTTCAGCTATTTCAA
Source organism: Garcialebias charrua (assembly GCA_038048925.1). Taxonomy (NCBI): domain Eukaryota; kingdom Metazoa; phylum Chordata; class Actinopteri; order Cyprinodontiformes; family Rivulidae; genus Garcialebias; species Garcialebias charrua. The sequence goes on from JBBPBX010039080.1 coordinate 19,080, forward strand.
CAAAAAATTTTTATCAATCCAACTTTTTTCAGCCTAATTCAGCAAAACCATGTTCTACCAACTTCCTTCTGGTAATTTAAGATATTTTCTGCTTGTTTTAGCTGTTGTTCAGCTGTTTTTGACCAATTTCAGCTGATGGCTGCATATGTTACATTCAAATGGCTTTAACTCAGCCATCTTTATTCATAGAGAGCTGAAATTTGGTGAGGTTGTAGCTATGGACAATCTCTAACATACATTAGGTGAAGCGGCCATTTTGATTGAACATGCAAATTAGGTGAGGCCGCCATTTAGGTTCAATATACAAGGTAGTTACTTACCTTGCAAAGTAAGTCAATGCATGTATTGTTGCCATTTTGGTTCTACAATTAAAGTAGGTAATGTAGCCATTTTGATTTAATAAGCACATTAGGTAAAGCGGCCATTTTGATTGAACATGCAAGTTGGGTGAAGCGGCCATTTTGGCATTCACACATGCATTTTCTCAGGAAATGCAATCTAGTTGTGTGAATGCCACATAGGCATTCACACTATAGTGATTGTGTTTATATTTATTGTGTGAATGCCACATAGGCATTCACACTATAGTGATTGTGTTTATATTTATTATTATTATTATTATTCCAGTTACTATCCTGATTCCGTACGTTTTTTGGCACGCTACTCCTCCTACAGTTTTTGTGCTATTTCAACAATTTATATATCAAAATGTTCAGCTCATTTAGGACATGATGGCTATGACTTTTGGTATTGGTGCAACTTTAGCTTTTTGAATTATTTAGCCTTTTCGGCCATTTTCTTCCCCATTGAAAATGAATGGAGCTAATTTTTCATCCTTGATATCTTTGGAACTCTTTAGAATATTTCACTACTCCTTTCACATTTTGGACCAGCTTAGCTTCCTTCAGCTACCTTGTACATTTTTTAAAAAATATTTCAGCTACTTTCAGCTAATTTCAGCTGTTTTTTCAACTGCTTTGCACTCTTTTCAGCTTTATGCAGCTTACTTCAACATTTTTGTACTTCTACTGACTTATTTCTGCTAATTTCAGATCATTATGCTCCTTTCAGATAATTTTTGAAAGATTAAGATATTTTAGCTATTTTAGCTACTATTTAGCTGTTTTATGATAATTTCAGCTTTTTCAGCTATTTCAACAATTTTTTTTAATCAATCCAACTTTTTTCAGCCTAATTCAGCAAAACCATGCTCTACCAACTTCCTTCTGGTAATTTAAGATTGTTTCTGCTTGTTTTAGCTGTTGTTCAGCTGTTTTTGGCCAATTTCAGCTTTATTCATATATTTTCAACTTTATTTTGCTTATTTCTACTTATTTCAGATTTTTTTCAATTTCAGATTGTTTCAGATACTTCATATTCTTCTGCTTTGTGTTTATTTCTGCTAGTTTCAGCTTCTTCTGCTATTTTAGCTACTATTAAGCTGTTTTTATGCTAATTTAGGCTTGTTTCAACACATTCCACATTATTTGAACTCATTTCAACTTTTTCCAGCCAAATTCTGCAAAAATGTACTCTCTCTACTAAGTTCTAAGACATTTAAGCTTCTTTCTGCTATTTCAGATAATATTCAGCTGTTTTTGCTATCTTAAGCTTTTTTCAGATAATTTCAACTTTATTTTGCTTATTTCTGCTTAGTTCAGATTTTTTCAGATTTCAGATAGTTTCAGATATTTTAGATTATTCAGATTATGCTGCTTTGTGCTTATTTCTGCTAGTTTCAGCTTCTTCTGCTATTTTAGCTACTATTAAGCTGTTTTTATGCTAATTTAGGCTTGTTTCAACAAATTCCACATTATTTGAACTCATTTCAACTTTTTCCATCCTAATTCTGCAAAACTACACTCTCTCTACTAATTTCTAACACAGTTAAGCTTATTTCTGCTATTTCAGATAATATTCAGCTGTTTTTGCTATCTTTAGCTTTTTTCAGATAATTTCAACTTTATTTTGCTTATTTCTGCTTAGTTCAGATTTTTTCAGATTTCAGATTGTTTCAGATATTTCAGATTATTCACAATTATGCTATTTCTAATTACTTCAGATAATTTAAGCTTATTTCTGCTATTTTAGATAGTATTCAGCTGTTTATGATATCTTAAGCTTTTTTTAGATAATTTCAACTTTTTTTGCTTATTTCAGATTATTTCAGATTTCAGATTGTTTAAGATGTTTCAGATTATTCCCAATTAAGCTCTTACTAATTCCTGCTGCTAATTTAAGCTTATTTCTGCTATTTTAGATAATATTCAGCTGTTTTTGACCAATTTCAGCTGATGGCTGCCAACGCTACTTTCAAATGGTTATAACTCGACCATCTTTATACATAGAGAGCTGAAATTTGGTGAGGTTGTAGCTGAGGACATTATCTATCATGTATAGAATCCAAAAAAAAATCCAAGATGGCCGACAATGCAAAAAAGTAAAAATACTATAAAATGGTCAATTTTAGTGATATTGAGCTGAAACTTGGTGTAGTGATAGCTGAGAATGTTTCCTATCAAATGCTATATCAAAATCAAAAATCCAAGATGGCCGCCAACGCTACTTTCAAATGGCTTTAACTCAGCCATCATTATACATAGAGAGTCGAAATTTGGTGAGGTAGTAGCTGAGGACATTATCTATCATGTACGGAATCCAAATCAAAAATCCAAGATGGCCGACAAAGTAAAACATTAAAAAACTGTAAAAATTCAAGATGGCCGCCAACGCTACATTCAAATGGCTTTAACTCAGCCATCTTTATTCATAGAGAGCTGAAATTTGGTGAGGTTGTAGCTAAGGGAATCCTCTATCATGTACGGAATCCAAATCAAAAATCCAAGATGGCAGACAAAGCAAAACATTAAAAATACTGTAAAATCCAAGATGGCCACCAACGCTACTTTCAAATGGCTTTAACTTAGCCATTATTATACATAGAGAGCCGAAATTTGGTGAGGTTGTAGCTGAGGGAATCCTCTATCATGTACGGAATCCAAATCAAAAATCCAAGATGGCCGACAAAGCAAAACATTAAAAATACTGTAAAATCCAAGATGGCCACCAACGCTACTTTCAAATGGCTTTAAATCAGCCATATTTATTCATAGAGAGCCGAAATTTGGTGAGGTTGTAGCTATGGACATTCTTTATCATGCATTAGGTGAAGCGGCCATTTTGATTGAATATGCAAATTAGGTGAAGTGGCCATTTTGGTTCAATATACAAGGCAGTTAATTGCCTTGCGAAGTAAGTCAATGCATGTATTGTTACCATTTTGGTTCTACAATTTAAGTAGACAAGTTAGCCATTTTGATTTAATAAGCACATTAGGTAAAGCGGCCATTTTGATTAAACATTCAAGTCATAACGGCCATTTTGGCATTCACACATGCATTTTCTCAGGAAATGCAATCTAGTTGTGTGAATGCCACATAGGCATTCACACTATAGTGATTCTGTTTATATTTATTATTATTATTCTTATTATTATAGTTACTATCCTGATTCCGTACGTTTTTTGGCACGCTACTCCTCCTACAGTTTTTGTGCTATTTCAACAATTCATATATCAAAATGTTCAGCTCATTTAGGACATGGGTGCTATGACTTTTGGTATTGGTGCAACTTTAGCTTTTTGAAATATTCAGCCTTTTCGGCCATTTTTTCCCCATTGAAAATGAATGGAGCTCATTTTACATCCTTGATATCTTTGGAACTCTTTACAATATTTCACTACTCCTTTCACATTTAGGACCAGGTCAGCTTCCTTCAGCTACCTTGTACAATTTTTTTAAAATATTTCAGCTACTTTCAGCTAATTTCAGCTGTTTTTTCAACTGCTTTGCGCTCTTTTCAGCTTTATGCAGCTTACTTCAACATTTTTGTACTTCTACTGACTTATTTCTGCTAATTTCAGATCATTAGGCTCCTTTCAGATAATTTTTGAAAGATTGGGATATTTTAGCTATTTTAGCTACTATTTAGCTGTTTTATGATAATTTCAGCTTTTTCAGCTATTTCAACAATTTTTTTTAATCAATCCAACTTTTTTCAGCCTAATTCAGCAAAACCATGCTCTACCAACTTCCTTCTGGTAATTTAAGATTGTTTCTGCTTGTTTTAGCTGTTGTTCAGCTGTTTTTGGCCAATTTCAGCTTTATTCAGATATTTTCAACTTTATTTTGCTTATTTCTACTTATTTCAGATTTTTTTCAATTTCAGATTGTTTCAGATACTTCATATTATGCTGCTTTGTGCTTATTTCTGCTAGTTTCAGCTTCTTCTGCTATTTTAGCTACTATTAAGCTGTTTTTATGCTAATTTAGGCTTGTTTCAACACATTCCACATTATTTGAACTCATTTCAACTTTTTCCAGCCAAATTCTGCAAAAATGTACTCTCTCTACTAATTTCTAAGACATTTAAGCTTCTTTCTGCTATTTCAGATAATATTCAGCTGTTTTTGCTATCTTAAGCTTTTTTCAGATAATTTCAACTTTATTTTGCTTATTTCTGCTTAGTTCAGATTTTTTCAGATTTCAGATTGTTTCAGATATTTCAGATTATTCACAATTATGCTATTTCTAATTACTTCAGATAATTTAAGCTTATTTCTGCTATTTTAGATAATATTCAGCTGTTTATGCTATCTTTAGCTTTTTTCAGATAATTTCCACTTTTTTTTGCTTATTTCAGATTATTTCAGATTTCAGATTGTTTAAGATGTTTCAGATTATTCCCAATTAAGCTCTTACTAATTCCTGCTGCTAATTTAAGCTTATTTCTGCTATTTTAGATGATATTCAGCTGTTTTTGACCAATTTCAGCTGATGGTCGCCAACGCTACATTAAAATGGCTTTAACTCAGCCATCTTTATACATAGAGAGCTGAAATTTGGTGAGGTTGTAGCTGAGGACATTATCTATCATGTATGGAATCCAAAAAAAAATCCAAGATGGCCGACAATGCAAAAAAGTAAAAATACCATAAAATTGTCAATTTTAGTGATATTGAGCTGAAACTTGGTGTAGTGATAGCTGAGAATGTTTCCTATCAAATGCCATATCAAAATCAAAAATCCAAGATGGCCGCCAACGCTACTTTCAAATGGCTTTAACTCAGCCATCATTATACATAGAGAGCCGAAATTTGGTGAGGTTGTAGCTGAGGACATTATCTATCATGTACGGAATCCAAATCAAAAATCCAAGATGGCCGACAAAGTAAAACATTAAAAAACTGTAAAAATCCAAGATGGCCGCCAACGCTACATTCAAATGGCTTTAACTCAGCCATCTTTATTCATAGAGAGCTGAAATTTGGTGAGGTTGTAGCTGAGGGAATCCTCTATCATGTACGGAATCCAAATAAAAAATCCAAGATGGCCGACAAAGCAAAACAATAAAAATACTGTAAAATCCAAGATGGCCACCAACGCTACTTTCAAATTGCTTTAACTCAGCCATCATTATACATAGAGAGCCGAAATTTGGTGAGGTTGTAGCTGAGGGAATCCTCTATCATGTACGGAATCCAAATCAAAAATCCAAGATGGCCGACAAAGCAAAACATTAAAAATACTGTAAAATCCAAGATGGCCACCAACGCTACTTTCAAATGGCTTTAAATCAGCCATATTTATTCATAGAGAGCCGAAATTTGGTGAGGTTGTAGCTATGGACATTCTTTATCATGCATTAGGTGAAACGGCCATTTTGATTGAATATGCAAATTAGGTGAAGTGGCCATTTTGGTTCAATATACAAGGCAGTTAATTGCCTTGCGAAGTAAGTCAATGCATGTATTGTTACCATTTTGGTTCTACAATTTAAGTAGACAAAGTAACCATATTGATTTAATAAGCACATTAGGTAAAGCGGCCATTTTGATTGAACATGCAAGTTGGGTGAAGCGGCCATTTTGGCATTCACACATGCATTTTCTCAGGAAATGCAATCTAGTTGTGTGAATGCCACATAGGCATTCACACTATAGTGATTGTGTTTATATTTATTATTATTTCGACCAGTTACTATCTTCACTCCGTACGTTTTTTGGCACGCTACTCCTCCTACAGTTTTTGTGCTATTTCAACAATGCATACATCAAAATGTTCAGCTCAATTAGGACACTCCGGCTATGACTTTTGGTATTGATGCAACTTCAGCTTTTTGAAATATTCAGCTTTTTCGGCCACTTTTTTCCCATTGAAAATGAATGGAGCTCATTTTACATCCTTGATATCTTTGGAACTCATTACAATATTTCACTACTTTTTTCACATTTTGGACCAGCTCGGCTTCCTTCAGCTACCTTGTACATTTAAAAAAAATATTTCAGCTACTTTCAGCTGATTTCAGCTGTTTCTTGAACTGTGTTGCACTCTTTTCAGCCTAATGCAGCTTACTTCAACATTTTTGTACATCTACTGACTTATTTCTGCTAATTTCAGATCATTATGCTCCTTTCAGCAAATTTTTCAAAGATTAACATATTTTTGCTACTTTAGCTACTATTTAGCTGTTTTATGCAAATTTCAGCTTTTTCAGCTATTTCAACAATTTTTTAAAATCAATCCAACTTTTTTCAGCCTAATTCAGCAAAACCATGCTCTACCAACTTCCTTCTGGTAATTTCAGATTATTTCTGCTTATTTTAGCTACTATTTAGCTGTTTTATGCAAATTTCAGCTTTTTCAGCTATTTCAACAATTTTTTTAAATCAATCCAACTTTTTTCAGCCTAATTCAGCAAAACCATGCTCTACCAACTTCCTTCTGGTAATTTCAGATTATTTCTGCTTATTTTAGCTACTATTTAGCTGTTTTATGCAAATTTCAGCTTTTTCAGCTATTTCAACAATTTTTTTTAATCAATCCAACTTTTTTCAGCCTAATTCAGCAAAACCATGCTCTACCAACTTCCTTCTGGTAATTTAAGATTGTTTCTGCTTGTTTTAGCTGTTGTTCAGCTGTTTTTGGCCAATTTCAGCTTTATTCAGATATTTTCAACTTTATTTTGCTTATTTCTACTTATTTCAGATTTTTTTCAATTTCAGATTGTTTCAGATACTTCATATTATGCTGCTTTGTGCTTATTTCTGCTAGTTTCAGCTTCTTCTGCTATTTTAGCTACTATTAAGCTGTTTTTATGCTAATTTAGGCTTGTTTCAACAAATTTTACATTATTTGAACTCATTTCAACTTTTTCCAGCCTAATTCTACAAAAATGTACTCTCTCTACTAATTTCTAAGACATTTAAGCTTCTTTCTGCTATTTCAGATAATATTCAGCTGTTTTTGCTATCTTAAGCTTTTTTCAGATAATTTCAACTTTATTTTGCTTATTTTTGCTTAGTTCAGATTTTTTCAGATTTCAGATTGTTTCAGATATTTTAGATTATTCAGATGATGCTGCTTTGTGCTTATTTCTGCTAGTTTCAGCTTCTTCTGCTATTTTAGCTACTATTAAGCTGTTTTAATGCTAATTTAGGCTTGTTTCAACAAATTCCACATTATTTGAACTCATTTCAACTTTTTCCAGCATAATTCTGCAAAACTGTACTCTCTCTACTAATTTCTAAGACTTTTAAGCTTCTTTCTGCTATTTCAGATAATATTCAGCTGTTTTTGCTATCTTAAGCTTTTTTCAGATAATTTCAATTTTATTTTGCTTATTTCTGCTTAGTTCAGATTTTTTCAGATTTCAGATTGTTTCAGATATTTCAGATTATTCACAATTATGCTATTTCTAATTACTTCAGATAATTTAAGCTTATTTCTGCTATTTTAGATAATATTCAGCTGTTTATGCTATCTTTAGCTTTTTTCAGATAATTTCCACTTTTTTTTGCTTATTTCAGATTATTTCAGATTTCAGATTGTTTAAGATGTTTCAGATTATTCCCAATTAAGCTCTTACTAAATCCTGCTGCTAATTTAAGCTTATTTCTGCTATTTTAGATAATATTCAGCTGTTTTTGACCAATTTCAGCTGATGGCCGCCAACGCTACTTTCAAATGGTTATAACTCGACCATCTTTATACATAGAGAGCTGAAATTTGGTGAGGTTGTAGCTGAGGACATTATCTATCATGTATAGAATCCAAAAAAAAATCCAAGATGGCCGACAATGCAAAAAAGTAAAAATACTATAAAATGGTCAATTTTAGTGATATTGAGCTGAAACTTGGTGTAGTGATAGCTGAGAATGTTTCCTATCAAATGCAATATCAAAATCAAAAATCCAAGATGGCCGCCAACGCTACTTTCAAATGGCTTTAACTCAGCCATCATTATACACAGAGAGCCGAAATTTGGTGAGGTTGTAGCTGAGAGGATCCTCTATCATGTACGGAATCCAAATCAAAAATCCAAGATGGCCGACAAAGTAAAACATTAAAAAACTGTAAAAATCCAAGATGGCCGCCAACGCTACATTCAAATGGCTTTAACTCAGCCATCTTTATTCATAGAGAGCCGAAATTTGGTGAGGTTGTAGCTATGGACATCCTTTATCATGCATTAGGTGAAGCGGCCATTTTGATTGAACATGCAATTTAGGTGAAGTGGCCATTTTGGTTCAATATACAAGGCAGTTAATTGCCTTGCGAAGTAAGTCAATGCATGTATTGTTACCATTTTGGTTCTACAATTTAAGTAGACAAGTTAGCCATTTTGATTTAATAAGCACATTAGGTAAAGCGGCCATTTTGATTGAACATGCAAGTTGGGTGAAGCGGCCATTTTGGCATTCACACATGCATTTTCTCAGGAAATGCAATCTAGTGTTACAATTACATCTGTTACTATCCTGATTCCGTACGTTTTTTGGCACGCTACTCCTCCTACAGTTTTTGTGCTATTTCAACAATTCATATATCAAAATGTTCAGCTCATTCAGGACATGATGGCTATGACTTTTGGTATTGGTGCAACTTTAGCTTTTTGAAATATTCAGCCTTTTCGGCCATTTTTTTCCCATTGAAAATGAATGGAGCTCAAATGAACTCAATGAGCTCATTTTACACCCTTGATATCTTTGGAACTCATTACAATATTTCACTACTCCTTTCACATTTTGGACCAACCCAGCTTCCTTCAGCTACCTTGTACATTTTTTAAAAATATTTCGGCTACTTTCAGCTAATTCCAGCTGTTTCTTCAACGATTTTGCAATATTTTCAGCTTAATGCAGCTTACTTCAACATTTTTTTACTTCTACTAACTTATTTATGCTAATATCAGATCATTAGGCTCCTTTCAGCTAATTTTTGGAAGATTAGGATATTTTTGCTATTTTAGCTACTATTTAGCTGTTTATGCAAATTTCACATTTTTCAGCTATTTCAAACAATTTTTTTTAATCAATCCAACTTTTTTCAGCCTAATTCAGCAAAACCATGTTCTACCAACTTCCTTCTGGTAATTTAAGATATTTTCTGATTGTTTTAGCTGTTGTTCAGCTGTTTTTGACCAATTTCAGCTGATGGCTGCCAACGCTACTTTCAAATTGCTTTAACTCGGCCATCTTTTTACATAGAGAGCCAAAATTTGGTGAGGTTGTAGCTAAGGACATTGTCTATCATGTAAGGAATCCAAATCAAAAATCCAAGATGGCCGACAAAGCAAAAAAGTAAAAATACTATAAAATGGTCAATTTTAGTTATATTGAGCTAAAACTTGGTGTAGTGATAGCTGAGAATGTTTCCTATCAAATGCTATATCAAAATCAAAAATCCAAGATGGCCGACAACGCTACTTTCAAATGACTTTAACTCGGCCATCTTTATAGATAGAGAGCTGAAATTTGGTGAGGTTGTAGCTGAGAGAATCCTCTATCATGTACGGAATCCAAATCAAAATTCCAAGATGGCCGACAAAGCAAAACATTAAAAATACTGTAAAATCCAAGATGGCTGCCAACGCTACTTTCAAATGGCTTTAAATCAGCCATCTTTATTCATAGAGAGCCGAAATTTGGTGAGGTTGTAGCTATGGACATTCTTTATCATGCATTAGGTGAAGTGGCCATTTTGATTGAACATGCAAATTAGGTGAAGTGGCCATTTTGGTTCAATATACAAGGCAGTTAATTACCTTGCGAAGTAAGTCAATGCATGTATTGTTACCATTTTGGTTCTACAATTTAAGTAGACAAGTTAGCCATTTTGATTTAATAAGCACATTAGGTAAAGCGGCCATTTTGATTGAACATGCAAGTTGGGTGAAGCGGCCATTTTGGCATTCACACATGCATTTTCTCAGGAAATGCAATCTAGTGTTACAATTACATCTGTTACTATCCTGATTCCGTACGTTTTTTGGCACGCTACTCCTCCTACAGTTTTTGTGCTATTTCAACAATTCATATATCAAAATGTTCAGCTCATTCAGGACATGATGGCTATGACTTTTGGTATTGGTGCAACTTTAGCTTTTTGAAATATTCAGCCTTTTCGGCCATTTTTTTCCCATTGAAAATGAATGGAGCTCAAATGAACTCAATGAGCTCATTTTACATCCTTGATATCTTTGGAACTCATTACAATATTTCACTACTCCTTTCACATTTTGGACCAACTCAACTTCCTTCAGCTACCTTGTACATTTTTTAAAAATATTTCGGCTACTTTCAGCTAATTTCAACTGTTTCTACAACGACTTTGCGATCTTTTCAGCTTAATGCAGCTTACTTCAACATTGTTGTACTTATACTGACTTATGATCATTATGCTCCTTTCAGCAAATTTTTGAAAGATTAAGATATTTTTGCTATTTTAGCTACTATTTAGCTGTTTATGCAAATTTCAGCTTTTTCAGCTATTTCAACAATTTTTTTTAATCAATCCAACTTTTTTCAGCCTAATTCAGCAAAACCATGTTCTACCAACTTCCTTCTGGTAATTTAAGATATTTTCTGCTTGTTTTAGCTGTTGTTCAGCTGTTTTTGACCAATTTCAGCTGATGGCTGCCAATGTTA
>JBBPBX010039081.1:10327-21145 GCA_038048925.1 Garcialebias charrua
TAGATCATACTGCGTTGAAAGCCAGGGAATAGTAGTGGGTTTTTAATCAGGATTTAAAAAATTTAGAGGGAGGGGGCCTGTCTGACAAACAGAGGGAACTTGTTCCAAAGTCTTGAGCCTGCTACAGAGAAGGCCCTGTCACCTCTGCGCTCAAGACGAGTTCCTGGAACTGTGAGCAGCAACTGGTCCGCTGACCTCGGAGAACGTGGTGGGACATATGGCTGTAGCAGATCAGAGTGATGGGTGCATTTGAAGGTGAACCGGTAGCCAACGCAGGGAGGCCAAGACTGATCACTTCAGCATGTTAGTGTCACGTCTGAGCATGTCTTAAAAATGCTCTAAGTGCCACCAATAGAGAGTTACATTCATGTCTGAAGGGTACTTATTGTCCTCAAATGACTGTTTTTGAAACTGGGAACTTTCCTGACTTTATATTTTATTCCACGATGGGCTATCTGAAATATTGTCACATATGCAAGACTGGAGGACCCAAACAGATACTGCAATCTAGAGGCAGGCAGGCAGACATACTGTAGCGTGAAGATAAACATTTTTATCTGATCAAGCTAAATGTTCTGCAAGGACAAGATGTAAAAAAATAAAAGTGACAAAATAAACCAGAACACAAAGTACTTTGTACAGCAAGACAAAAACTGAAGACACTGACTGGACAAAAGTTCAGCTGAAACCCTGAAAGTAGAAAAACTGGATGGTAATAATTAATGTAAAACAATATGAGCGAGGGGTAAACGCTTACAAAATAAAGCAGGAAGTAATGACAACCAAGGCATGCATTCACATTTTTAGAAAACAAAGTTTTGGGACAACCTGTAAGACAACCAAAGACTGAAACTGTTCTGACAGATCCTCACAGTTCACATGAAATGCATCATTTTCCTACAGCCCCAACAAAAAGACCAAAGTTCTTACATGTAGAAAATAAATGTTATTTTAATTTATTGAGGTGAAAAAGCTATGAACTATGCTGAACACATTCAAGCTCTCCGGAGGATAAACGTTTATTTTGTTAGACGTTTTGAACATTTTTTTTAAATCTCACAATTTGAAATATTTCTACTGTATAAGGTAGCTCCTAATTTATTGTATTATTGCAGAAGTTCAGTCCTGTGATTTGTTTCCCTGCCCTCCAAAAGTTATATTTCATACCTTTTTACCATGAATAAAGAAGGGAAGTATGATGTTGCTGCAGCCGGCAGGTTGTATAATGATCTCAGGCTAAGCTCTGGTGTCTAACTAGCTGCTTCACTGGTCTACTTAATGTCAGTTCACTGTGCAGTTGCAATCGATCAGGAGTCTGAGCTGTAAACAATGCACCCCAGAAACAAAAGACTTCTTTTTTTAGGTTTCTCCCATGTTTCCCCAGTCTGTGTAACAAAAGAACATTATCTGGCTCCACACAACATCTCTCTAACACAGGCAGTCAGTAACACGAGTGAAGTGATGCTAAAATATCAAAAATGTGTTTGCAGGTAACTTATAGGGGGGTATCGTCACATACAGTTGACCTCGGGGAGCTTTTAATGCCACACATATAAACCTTAATCGTTTGAAAAACAAGAGAAAAAGCTGCATTAAATTAGTCTGTTGAACAGGTCGGAACCCAGTTTCATTTATCCCAAATCTACTAGTTTCTAAATAATTGCAACAACAAAAAAAGGCTTTATTTTTTGACTGGTAAGCTATTCTTTTGTGTTTATTATTGGTTACAGTTTGCAAATTGTTCACAAAGGCAACTTTGCCATGCTGCAGACCTTCATGTGTCAGCACAGTTCAGAACCCCCTCCCTCCCACCTTTTTACCTGCCCCCTGCAGGCAGCACATACATCCTCGTGCCCTTTGTGGCAATGGGTCTGGGGTGCAGTGCTGGGCTTTAAACCGAAACAATAGATTATTGTCACCTCTGCCATGTTATAGCCAAAAGTGAAGAGATCCTTCTGAAAGGACAATAGGGTGTGCATTGATTTATGAGGGTTCAGGGGCCATAATGTGCTGTAGTAACAAGGAACCAATGGGCTAGAAAAATGCTAACAGCAGCCCTTTATCTCCTAAGCCTTTGTCTCATCCAGCGTTTAATTCATATCTTTTTTTTTTTTTGGAGGGGTGGGGGTGTAATGGTGATGGAGAGGTGCTTCAGTCTGCGCTCACAGCTGTTTCACTACAGCCCATAAACCAGCTCAAACTGGTCCTTGTGAAATATGAGTATTAAAGATGGGGTGATGTTCTTTTACAGCGGCTAATTCCATTAGAGCAATTGCATCGCTTTTAATTTATAATGTGCAAGGGGCACGAGATGGCGCCAATAAATCTGTTGTTGGATTTACTTTTAAAATCCTCCAGGTACAAACAACTGTTCGAACGAAGCGGTACATTTTAGTGAGACTCCCCCGCCAATCTCTTTTCACACAGCCGTTCTGTGATACAGCCTCAGAGACGAGCCACACTTTCAGTCGCCTTTGTCACGGGTTGAGTCTTTGGACTGGTCTTGTGAAGGTTTGGTTGCACAGTTTGGAGTTGAAAACAGGAAGTCTTGAGGACAACTGAGAACACTATAAGAGCAAAACACATAACTCAACTGGAGAACTATAACTTAAAGTGAACCAAAAGAAAACCAACCAAACGAAAGAGCAGGACATAAAACCAGGAACCGGGAAACAAAGAGTGAAAATGTGACGACCTTTGGTCATCCACACATGAATCAAACGAATCAGCCAAGCTCCACAACAGTATGGGTTCCATGTGGGACCTGTTCACAATCATTATGACCTTTTAAGTTGTTCGCCTTCTTCCGTTTTGTTTTCACACTGTTTACTGTGGCTGTTTTCAGCCCTTTAACTACATTTGTTGGGTCTTTTGTAGCTCTTGCTTCAGAGAAGGTGCTTTCTAGGCTCAACCGAGACTCTTGAGTGATGCAAGTGGATGTGATTGATCCGTACATAAACGTACTTTAATTGGCTGAGCCAATTAAATGCTCTTCCAGCTCCTGCACTCTTAAAACTGCATTAGCATTACTAAAGTAAAAAGCTACTTTACTGTTGCCTTTGTCCACAACACACAGCTCCAACCAATGCTCTTTTTTCATTGTCCAGTCTCACCACAGACTACTTTAACTGTGCTTGGGTCTACACGTCCTAGAAGGTTTTTAATTTAACGTGAGTGCCATCACTATGTGGGCAGGATCGTCATATTGTGGCCACCTGAACCTTCTGGGATGCATTTTCAACCAAGCCCGACATAATGTCACATTTCTGCTGTTTGGTTGAACCCAGGCAGGACTCGGAGAACCCAGAATTAAAGTAAAAGTTGTTAAAAAATAAAGTGATGACCTGGCAGCAACAACTTACATGATCACAGGAGAGACATGCAGAGACACAGACTTACTGGGTGTAGTTAACGACACAATGACAGACACCTGAAGCAAAGACGATCAGAAACAGCAGGGGCGAGGACAGACCACAAGAGGAGACACACCTCACACACAACGACAGACAAATACTCATATGTAAAATTAATAGCGGTGTAACAGTACGCTAAAATCACATTTTGGTTCGGTTCAGTTTCATGGAGGACTCGGTTCGGTTAATTTTCAGTACAAAAAAAAGGCCAAAATAAAGACTTACAAAATGTTTATTTTGAAAATATGCCATGTAAAAAATATGTTTGTATAAAAATAAATAAAAGCGACCCATTTGGATGATATTTTAAATGAACGGCACTCTTTACAATAAATAAACTATACTAACAATAATAAAAATCTTAATAAATACACCAGTCAGAACCAGAACAATAAGCAGCAACATACAATCATAAAACGTTCAATACAGAAACAACTGGACTTTATTTGTAACAGAAGACGTTTCGCTCTTCATCCGAGGAGCTTTCTCAATTATATACTGTACTCACAACCTCTTCTCGCTTCTGCTCCCACCTGGACCTGGAAAGTTCAGAGTTCAGTCATCACAGGCTTCTCAGCTGGAGTCGATCTCTGGTGAATGATTTCACTGAAGAGGAACTCAGTGACATCCTCAGACTAACAAAAAGGTAAAAAAATGGAGTTAATAAGATGATAATAAAAAAAAGAAACAAGTTAATTAGATAATAATAATAATAATAACAATAACTCTTCTTGAGCAGTCATCATTTCTGTTGAATATTCTCTCATTCATCATCATCAGGGCAGGGCTATAATCTGGGCTCCAGGGCTTTTGCATAAAGTGTTGCTACAACTTTTTGGCTGAAGTGTTGACATGATGGATGTCATAGGCAGCAGGGCTCAAGAACTTTAAAGTTGACGCATCAACAACATTCAGACGTAGATTCAGAGCTTTAAAAACTCCTACAGTTTGTGCTATTGCTCTGGACCGATCTGAGTTACCTGATGAAGGTTGTTTAAATGCTGCTGTTAGCGGTGTTTGCAACAAGCTGCTAGAAGACACGTTCACGTTGGAATGATGTCGTTTCAAGCACGTTAACACGTTAGATGTGTTGCTGCTGCAGATCCAATCTCCGTGAAACAACGTCGACACACAGCTTTGGATTTGTTCACTTGTCTTTTAACAAAAAAGCCATAATGTTCCCATACGCAGGAGACCGCAACGAGATGCTAGGCTGCTAATGCTACATGTGCTGCGAGACTATAGCGCCATGCTGAAACATGGGGGGAGTGGTGGCGCAGTGGTTAGAGACGGTGGGCCTGTGATCGGAAGATCGCCGGTTCAAGCACCACTACCGACAACGTCAAAAAATGTGGGTGGAAAAAGGTGAAACACCCACACCTGCCTCCACCCTTATTCGCCCCACTCTGGGCCCCTGAGCAAGGCCCTTAACCTCCACCATCTGCTCCCTAAACAAGTCTCTCTTGAAAATGAGTTCTCGTGGCTCAATGAGACTACCCTTTATAAATAAAGGGTAAATGAAACACGCTTAAAAACGTTAGTTCTGCGGCGCATAATTTCTCGTTAATAAAATTTAATGTGAAAAAAAAAAAAAAAACCGGAACAGTGCGCACGGGGACCAAACATGCCACACCAAAACAGTTCAATACACCCACATGTACTGTTACACCACTAAAAATTAAGTCACAAAACACTCACACTTTTTAACAATGCTATACCCATGTCGAGGCCACCTTCATTCTGAAAATTGCGCTCCCTCAGATTTTAGCCAACAAGCACCAAAACATCTGTACCTCCTCATAGTGCCATGCTTTTGTTGTGTGCTGCCATCTGAATGGATATATTATATATTTAAAAAAAAGAATGTATCAAATGCTTTGGCTCAGTGGTTTTAAAAATTGTGGTACGGACTGAAGGAGACACTCTCACAAACGACATCACTCTCTGGACAATCAGTGGCCTGCAGTCTGCTGATCTTCAGCTCGACTTGACTCGCTTGGAACTTTGGTCAAGTGGGTCCTTCAAAGCAAGATGATTTTATCAGTGTATGAATGTGTGTATGAATGGGTGAATGGTTGGTACTGTGAAGCGCTTTGGGGCCCCTCAAAGGGGTCTGGAAAGCGCTATATAAGTAAGCTCCATTTACCATTTATCATTTTAGGGTGAGATCACCCAAATGAAAGGCGATGAAGCCGTGCAGAGTCGACCATAGAGTTGCATTGAGCCCATGGAAAAAGGCCATGATGATTTCCTCCGTTGTTGTTGTTGTTGATGCTGATTGTCATATACAAAAATGATGTGATGAGCTGACCACTGGCTGAGTGTTGCACTTTCACAGTATATCCCTGTATATCCCTCCTACAAGCCAACCATCTGTTAATCACACCTTCTCTTTTTCTCCATTCTTAGTCAGTGAGGTAAATAAACTGTTAAATGATCTTGATCCTAAAAAATCTGCAGGTCCAGATGAACTTCCACCTTATTTCTTAAGGCTGGCTGCTCATATCATCACAGTCCCTGTGACCCACATCTTTAATCTATCCATAAGCCAAAACACCATTCCGGATGCTTGGAAAACAGCCTTTGTTCTTCCTTTGCTGAAGGGAGGTGACCCCACCTCACTGAACAATTATCGACCGATCTCTAAACTCTGCATCTTAGCCAAGGTTCAAGAAAAACTGATAAACTCTCAGATCAAAAATTATCTGGACTCATTTAACATCTTACCTCTCCATCAATCTGGTTTCAGGAAAAAACACAGCACAACAACTGCTTCTCTGAAGGTTCTGAATGATGTTGTTGAAGCATTGGATGCTAAGGACTATTGTGCTGCACTTTTCTTAGACCTGTCTAAAGCTTTTGACACTGTGGATCATAACATCCTGTGTCATAAGCTCTCAGAAATCGGTTTCTCTGATCACACCATCGGTTGGTTTTCTAACTATCTTTCCAATCGGAGGCAATGTGTTCAACATAACGGTACTTCTTCCAGCTATTTAACAGTTAAAAATGGTGTACCACAAGGCTCAGTTTTAGGACCAACTCTCTTTACAATCTACATAGCTAATGTAGGTCACTGCATCCCTGATGCATCCTTACATTTCTATGCTGATGATACAGTTGTTTATTGCCGAGCTAAAACAGTAGCTAAGGCTTTCCAGTTACTGCAATCCGCTTTTGACATCATCCAGTCAGATTTGTTCCGTCTCAAACTTGTCCTAAATGCTGATAAAACAAAAGGGATGTTTTTTTCAAATAGGAAGGCGGTTCCAGCAGATCCTCCTCTGATTTTATCTTCAAATGGTGTCCCTATTGAGTTTGTTGATTCCTATAAATATCTGGGTATCCTGATCGATTCACATCTCTCTTTTAAACTCCACGTGGAAAACCTAGTGAAGAAACTGAAAGTTAAACTGGGTTTCTTTTTCAGAAACAGATCATGTCTAACACTGAATGTTAGGAAACGCCTTGTATCTGTGACTTTCCTTCCCTCCATTGATTACGGTGACATTCTCTACATGAATGCTCCTACAAGCACCCTGCGGATGTTGGATGTGGTCTATCATGGTGCACTAAGATTCATAACTGGTTGTGATTATCGTACCCACCACTGCACCCTGTATTCACTGGTTAACTGGACATCATTAACCTCACGCAGACTCTTCCACTGGTACATTTTCATCTTTAAATCACTTCTTGGTCTGCTGCCCTCATACATCTCCTCCTACATGTCTTTGCGTGAGTGCAGCTACAGCGTGCGCTCTCAGGACATGATTACCTGCAGTGTTCCGTCAGTGAGGACTGAACTTGGAAAAAGGGCCTTCTCCTACTCCGCTCCTGCTTCATGGAATATCTTACAAAAAGATCTGAAGCTCTCGACCTTGACTTCTCTAAATGGTTTTCAGAATCTGTTGGAATCCTGGCAAAAACCAATGCAGATTTGTTCCTGTCTTTGATTTTATACGTCTACCTTATAATGTTTTGCTAGTTTTTTGATACTTTGTTAAAAAAAGAAAAAAAAATCTTTTGTTTTTTTCTCTCTTTTTGTTTTCTATTGTTTATTGTTTGTTTGTTTATTGTTTAATGAAATTCTACCACTGCTGTTCATTGTTCTTTAGTTTTAGCAGGTCGCTTTCGTAAATGAGCCCATGAGGTTCAAAAGATTTACCTGACTAAATAAAGGTTGAATGAATATCCCTGGTGGTACAAAAACATACACATTGGTCCTTATCCCCCTTGAATGTAGGACTACCAGTCACACCCCTCAGAGAGCCCTTTAAACAGTTTGATCTGAAAACATCTAATGAGTGCTGAAACGCATGGCACCATGGAACCAGCAGCGTGACAACAGCATCGTTAACCATTATAAATATTATTATGTATACAGTCCCGTCTTCACACATATGGACCAGCTTGGCTCTGTGACTACCACTGTTCCCAGCTCAGAGGCACAACAACCCATTTTCTTTAACCCCAGGTTCCATCATGATCATTTCACACATGACAGCAATGCTGAAAACAGCATTTCATAGTGCATCTTTAAAAGGAGGTGTCAAACGAGCAATGGCAAACCACAGTTTAATGACTAAAGGGCTCGGAGATGAATGTTTGTAGGCAACAGTCAAACACAGTGGAGTATGTTTTTAAGTTTGTGACTGCAGTTCTGCAAATGGAGTTGTATATTAGGTTAGCATTAATGATTTGCTCAGTGCTGAGAAATGAAATCATTTACTTATCGACCATGCTTTATGTCATGGCGGTGTAGAGTCTGTAAGGGCAACTAGAAGAATTTATGCTCTTTTGATGAGAGATTGATTTTCTTTTTTTTCTTCTCATTTACTTGCAAGTTTCTAATTAGATTAATACGGTGGCCGAGGGGTGCAAACGCGCTGCAAAAAGACAACAGCGCTCCAAAAGTTGAAACACGCATCAAAATGAAAACAACAGCGCTCCAAAAGTTGAAACACGCATCAAAATGAAAACAACAGCGTTCCAAAAGTTGAAACACGCATCAAAATGAAAACAACAGCGTTCCAAAAGTTGAAACACGCATCAAAATGAAAACAGCGCTCCAACAGATGAGGCGCACTGCAAAAGATAAGTCGCGCTCCCAAAAGGGGACGACCTGCAAATACAGAACGAGCCAAGTACCCCTCGCTGCAGCCTGCAGGACGGGGCGGGGTCGTGCCCGAGGGCCAAGCCATACCATATATGGAAGTAGCGCCATTGCACTCCGGAAATAAAGGGGGCGCCATTTCCTATACCAGCCTTTTAGAAAATACAGTTTAAAAAAACGCACAGAAATGAACAACCCATCAGTAAATACACTAACAACACAAGAAAACTTATAATTATTGAAACTGACTACTGATTTATTAATTTTTAGGCTTTGTTCTATGGATTAAGCACTTCTTATTAGTTATTTCATTTAAATAAATGTTGAAAAAATGAGTGATCTTTACAAATCGGCATGTGGACAGAAAATTATTCAAATATATAATTGATAAATGACATGGTATAAATGACATGGTATGTTATTTATGAAATACAGTAGCCTAGGCTGTATACTGTACTATGTTGGATCTCACAAAGAAACACAAAGTAGCCTGGTATCAATCTTAAGGAATTACGATTTTTACTAGTTCACATAAATATATTTATTTGCTACATAACAAAAATGCTTATAAAAAGTATCATTACCGTTTGCTGGAGTAACCCCTCGCTGTTTGCTGCAGCGAGGTGTACTTGGTCTGCTGACTTTGCCAAGTTTCCATTGTGAATCATTCCGCAAAATATTTTCATTCACGTGTCCCTTCTTCAACCTTCTACAGTACTGTACTTTGAAACACCGCTGACCCGCTTCTTTAAGGAATTTGTAAGTGATCATTGAAACAGCGCCCCCTTTATTTCCGGAGTGCAATGGCGCTACTTCCATATATGGTATGGCTTGGCCCTCGGGCACGACCCCGCCCCGTCCTGCAGGCTGCAGCGAGGGGTTCCTCGAACGAGCTGCAAATAGAAAAGCCACAACGGAAGTGCTCCAGACCACTAGGGGCAGTCGAACAAAGAACAAATCATAAAGCATATTATAGTTTTCGGAATGGCAATAGTTATTTGTGTATTTTAACTTATTTATTACTGAAGAATATTTTACACATCGAAACTATCTTGTTGTATTTGTTTTAATACTATGCGATAGAGGGGTGATGTATTCATGTTCGGTTGGCTTAGTGGTCTAACACATTGCCTTGAATGTGGGAGACCTGGGTTCGATTCCCGGTCTCGGAAATTTTTGTGGTATTAATTTCTTTTTTTTTTTAAGCCTTTTGTTTTGGATAAATCGGGTGGAATAGATAAATACATCTACATGTTTATTCTTTGTTGTTGCTTGGTTTATGTTGGTGGCTAGAGTTTTAGTTTGTTTTAGGCAGCAAGCGTGGGGAGGAGGTTGGGGGTTGTCACGCCTCCTCCAGCAACAACCTAAAACAAGCTAAAAGTCTTGCCAACAACATAAACCAAGCAACAACAAATAATAAACATGTAGATGTATTTATCTATTCCATCCGATTTATCCAAAACAAAAGGCTTAAAAAAAAAAATTTGATACCACAAAAATTTCCGAGATCGGGAATCGAACCCAGATCTCCCACATTCGAGGCAATGTGTTAGACCACTAAGCCAACCGAACATGATTACGTCACTGCTCTATCGCATAGTATTAAAACAAATACAACGTGATAGTTTCGATGTGTTAAACATTCTTCAGTAATAAATAAGTTAAAATACACAAATAACTATTGCCATTCCGAAAACTATAATATGCTTATGATTTGTTCTTTGTTCGACTGCCCCTAGTGGTCTGGAGCACTTCCGTTGTAGCTCAGCTCGTTCTGTATTTGCACATAGATATCATATATACACTAGATACCGCATAGCTTGCTCCGGCGCAGGATTTCAGGCGGCCATCTTGAAGGCGTCCACCGCTCCACTCAGCCTTATGTATTTGGCTGGCACAATAAAGTATCAGCGCATTTAATCAATCACAACACTCTGAATAGTAATGCTATTGTCACATATTTAAATTTTAGGCATACAGCTATTAAAACTGCATGTATAGGAACGTATAGTTTAGCATATTTAAATAATTTTGGTGGAATACAATACTTTAATATATGTTTAGCAAGATACAACCAAAGATGCACACACACATTATGTATACATATTCAGATACTGTAATAATACATATATATTCAGATAAGCATAACTATATAAATACATACTACAGTATATATAAATATAACTATATATATATATATATATATATATATATATATACAGTATTTATATATAATATATATACACACACATATATATACATACACAGTATACACATATATGTGTATGT
>JBBPBX010039082.1:6681-30065 GCA_038048925.1 Garcialebias charrua
TATATATATATATATATATATATATGAGGGGACCACGTGGTAGGTACCTGGGAAGAACACTGTTCCCTCTTTAAAACACATTCATTACTTTAAAACACATTCATTACTCAAAACTCATCAATTTTTTGAATTTACTCCTCTATCACAAAATTTCTAAAGTGTTGAATTGCCTTCCTCGGACACATCAACTCTGTCGCCAGTGGACTGCTCATAAACCATGGCGTATATTCTAAATTTTATTCGATCATGCTGCAATGCAGGCAAACGTTCCAGGGGCCCAACCAAGGACATCAAAAACTGCTCTGTTTCGCTGGCGGGAGGTGGTGGTGGTGTGGGCGGTGTGGCAGCCATAGCATTTTTTCCATTCAATATTTGAAGGACCTCACGCTCAAAATCCTTGCGCAGCATCGGTGACTGCTCCCTACGGGGTCACTTCTGCCTTGATCCTGTAAAGAACACAGTATGTGTTACATGTTTTGAGATGAGCTTTCAAGGGACACATGTCTGCAGTACTGTACATCAGTGTTTTTCAACCACCGTGCCTAGGCACACTAGTGTGCCGCGAGTGATCGTCAGGTGTGCCTTGGAAATTATCAAAAAAGCCCCCCCCCCCCTTCTACAACCTCTTTAAATTTAAGACCACATTGTTCTGGTACTGTTCGGGTGTATTTTTAAAGACATATTAAGTGCAATTTGAAATAAGAAATATAAAAAAATGATAAAAATACATTTTTGTGTTTATTTCATTCCTATTCATGACACTTTGATAAGAATGACTATATATTTAATATAGGCGGATACCGTGTATCTATGTTTACAATTTTGGTTGGTGGTGTGCCTCGGGATTTTTTTCAATGAAAACACTGTGCCTTGGCTCAAAAAAGGTTGACAAACACTGCTGTACATAACTGTGTGTACTGCAAATACTCAATGAACAAGTTGTTTCATAAGAAATTAATTGTTTTTAAGAGTTTACATATTTATCTGTGTGTGTGTGTGTGTGTGTATGTGTGTGTGTGTGTTTTAAAGTGGGGGAGATTTTGGTACCACTGCATCAGTTGTGTGTGTATTTGTGGCTGTGGTTTTTTGCCACTAAATCAACACAAAAAAGCACGATGAGAGTCACACCTGGGGCACACGAGGAAGGAGCAGGCATCAAAGACGTGGTGGACGACGTTACTGGAGAAGGAGTTCTCACTGGAGAAGTAGTTGTCACAGCAGAGACGGTTTGAGCCAGCTCCAACTCACCTAAGTCAATAGTTTCTGTGAATCAAATAACAAATAAACAATTTATTTAACTTTAATATTTATAACAATATTGCAGTCTGTGAGTCACAACTTACCAAGAATGGATGACGCCTCGAATGCTTCAGAATCGTCTTCAGCCTCCTCTTGGTCTTCTGTCTCGTTGTTCACAGCGGCTACCTGGACCTCCATGAAACTGTTCTGATCTGTCCTTTCATGCATGTTGTCACTGTTTTCACGTGGCGTGATAAATGGCTTCATGAAGGACATGACCGCCATGTACTTCCATTTTGGAGTGCTGTCTGCGGCTGCCCCACTCCGGTTTCTGTCTCTGTCCTTTTTTACCTCCTTCGCATACGTGTCCCGGAGACTCTTCCACCTTTTCTTGCATGTTTCCACTAAACAAAGGAATGGAAAAACGTTAAACGTGGTGGCTATACTTTGTGTTAGCTGAAATCATTCGTATTTTTATCCATTTTGTGATGTAGTTTGAAGGTTATCATTGGTTGAACAAACTGTCTTATAAGGGGCAGATACAATAACATTTCATCTTTTTTTGCCTCCTTTCATTTTATCTTACTTGCATTCTTGTATGTGATGAAACTGTCTTGTATTGTTCTTTTAAAATGAATGAATAAACATCAAATCAAAATCAAATCAAATCGGCTAGCAGAGCTTAAACTGGCTAAACGTGAAACGTTCAGAATTCAAAACTTACCCGGTATACCGAGTTCCTCACTGATACTCCGTCAGGCAAGGACCTTTTTATTTCTTTCTCTGTAGAGCAGACTTGACTGGTCGTAAAGGACTGGATGGGAACACACAGCTACAATCAGTTTCTCTTCCATTGTACACGACTTCGCGGGTTTTTTCTGTGTCCCACAAACAATACGTCACACAGTTGCGCAATATCCGTCCCCTCGTTTCCGCGTCACATAGCGGACTCTCTCCCCCTCTCTCCTCCCCCCGACTCTCCCTGATTGGTTGACACACGCGTTCACGAGTTTGAACGGCAAAATCTTCAGCTAGATCAACGCGTGCTTTGGAGGCTGACGCGGGTTCACGTGCACGGAAAACGCTTTCCAGCACGCTCAACACGCACGTGACGTGACGCCCGATGCCAAGACGCGCCATTGACTTTGCATGTAAACTGGACGCTCCTGCAGTTGAAAAGCCGTTCGGTGTGGACGTACCATCAGGCCTACGGAGCGCAATATGCGGAATTATAGCTCCATGAAATTGGAGTTTTTGGCGCTGAAGTGGGCCATGACCCAAAAGTTTCGAGATTACCTCTTGGGGCATAAGTGTGTTGTCTTTACCGACAACAATCCATTAAGTCATTTGGCTTCAGCTAAATTGGGAGCAACAGAGCAGCGCTGGGCAGCCCAGTTGGCATTATTTGATTTTGAAATCAAATATCGTTCTGGCAGAGCCAACGGGAATGCTGATGCATTGTCAAGGCAGCATCCCGTTGGTGTACAGGACTTGGAAATGATGGTCCCTGGTACAGTCCTTCCTGAACCCTTGAGAGAGGTTTTGCAGGGGCAGCAAAGGGAGGTTACTCAAGTGGCTGTTATGGCCTTGCCTAACCATGCCATCACTGAAATAGGTGTTTTTCAGTAGACTGACCCAACCATACAAGAGTTTTTGGTTTTTTGGAAGCAGAAACGCCATCCCACTGCACAAGAGCATAAACGGGTATCCCAGCAAGTTCTGGTGTTACTCCGACAGTGGGATAGGTTGGTCGAAGAGAATAGCATTTTGTACCGGCAGGTGTTCAAACCTGCTGGTGGTGAGGCAATCCTTCAATTGGTGTTGCCAACCTCTTTAAAGGAGGAAACTTTGAAAAAGGTTCACCAGGAGCATGGCCATCAAGGTGTAGAGCGAACATTAGAGCTCCTGCGCCAACGCTGTTACTGGCCAGGCATGTCTGCAGATGTGGAGCAATGGTGCCAGACCTGTGAGAGATGCCAGGTAGCAAAAAAGTCGCAGTCACAGGCCCATGTATTCATGGGGCATTTGTTGGCTTCACAACCTAATGAGATTCTAGCCATTGATTTTACTATGTTGGAACCTAGTCATAATGGATTGGAGAATGTACTGGTTATGACAGATGTGTTTAGCAAGTACACACTTGCTTTTCTTACCAGGGACCAGAGTGCGTCAACCGTAGCACAGGTCTTGGTGAAGGAGTGGTTTTTAAAGTTCGGGATACCTGTCCGAATACATTCGGATCAGGGTCATAGCTTTGAAGGTTCACTCATCCAACAGTTGTGCCAGTTGTACGGCATTGAAAAATCACGCACCACACCGTACCATCCATTCGATAATGGTCAGTGTGAACGGTTTAATCGAACCCTTCGTGGCCTACTGCGAACATTGCCACCTTCTCGGAAAAGGAATTGGAGTGCATGTTTACCACATGTGTTGTATGCGTATAACACTACGCCACATCAGGCAACTGGG
This sequence comes from Garcialebias charrua, assembly GCA_038048925.1. Classification (NCBI taxonomy): domain Eukaryota; kingdom Metazoa; phylum Chordata; class Actinopteri; order Cyprinodontiformes; family Rivulidae; genus Garcialebias; species Garcialebias charrua. The sequence continues at coordinate 10,393 of JBBPBX010039082.1, forward strand.
GAATCACCATTTTTTTATGTTTGGGCAGGAACCTCATCTGCTGGTTGACTTCCTTCTAGGAAGAGTTCAGGAGCCTGTGGCTGGAAGTGTTCATGATTGGATCCAGGAGCATCAGGCCCGCCTGCAGGTAGCTTTTGAGGGTGCTCGTGGGAGGTTGAAGGTTGCCGCGGAGCGCCGCAAGAACAACCATGACCAGCGAGTCCACAACGTCCTCCTGAGTGTTGGTCAGCTGGTGTGGCTGCGGGATTTGACCCCACGAGGGCACCATAAGATCCATGACCTATATTGCCTAGAGAAGTACAACGTCCTTAGGGAACCTGCTGAAGGAGGTTCAGTGTATACCATCGCACCATTTATGCCCCTTTTCCACTACCGGCCCAGAGCGGCACAGTCTGGTCCGGTCTGGTCCAGTTAGGATCGGCTCACATGCACGGTTTTGTCTCCATTCACTATCTGCAGCCCTTCTGTGGGCGGGGTGTAGAATCTCACTCGTCCTACCACGTGGTGGCGGTAGTGTTACCTCAAGCTATTTACTAGCCACCACTAAACGTTAGAAGAAGAACACCCTGCAGAACCTTGTCTCACCACCTGTTGGCGGTAATGTCCCTTGAGCTATTTAATGCTCTGATCTTACTTTATAGACTTTTCAGCTTGTTTTAAACCCCTGTGTTTTCCATTTTGTTTCTTTATAATAAAGATTATTCTCATATATGCACAAGGTTCCTGTTAACATTGCTTAACACATTGATCACACTGCCCTGTAATCAGTTAAACTATTTTTACAGTAAGGTAATATTAAATGTTTGTATTTCATTAAATTTAAACGGTAATATTTTGTCAGGGCTAATTCAAAGTCAAATGCAAATGGATAATTTGGTTTAAACTGTCCCATAAACATTAAAAGCATGTTTCTTTAAACGTAAAAACAAAGTATTAATAATTAAATGTTTGTTGATCAGGAAACTCGTTTGGGCATCCAAGAACAGCTTCATCGGGGTTGACGGCGACGTCTGTGCATCCTTGGAAAAGCTGCTGCACCCACAACCCGACATCAGGATGGATGGATGGATGGATGGATGGGTTCATGTTGACATCTGTGCATCCTGGCAAAAGCTGCTGCACTACTCATGACACGACAACAGGAAGGATGGATGGATGGATGGCTGTTCAAATCTAATAATCTTTTTCTTATGATTCTTTAAAGGTCAAATGCAAATGGAAAATATTGAATGGTAAATGGAGCTTATTTATATAGCGCTTTCCAATACCAGCCATCCACCCATTCATTCAGACATTCATACACCGGTAGTGGTAGCCTGCCTTGCAAGGCGCCATCCAGACCATCCAGACCTACCGGGAGCTACTCGGGGTTAAGTGTCTTGCCCAGGGACACACAACACATGGTGGGCGGATGCGGGACTGACGCACAGAATCACAAGTCCATGTGTGAACTGTGTCACAGAGTAAACACATTAAAAGCATGTATTATCTGCAGCATTGTTCATTAAAATGGCTCAACACTACTAATGTATTAAAGAAAATATACATACAGCAGACACACTTAATGATATTGTGCACCATTGTATTAGGTAATACATTCAGCAAGTACTTTTACTTTAATACATTTAATTATTTTTTTAAAGCAAGTACTATTTACTTTTACTTAAGTAAAAACATTATTCATTCATTCAACCTTTATTTAGTCAGGTAAATCTTATTGAGCCTCATGGCTCATTTACGAAAGCGACCTGCTAAAACTAAAGAACGATGAACAGCAATGGTAGAATTTCCTTAAACAATAAACAACAATAGAATTAATGTGTTACTTCTACTTTTACTAGAGTACATTTTTGTCTGTTTATTTGTACTTTTATTTAAGTACAGTGTTTGAGTACTTTCTCCACCACTGTTCTTAGTTCATGTCTTGGTTCTTACTACTGTCTTTCTTTACAGATTGTATTTTGTCGGATGTAACTGGGACCCATTTCATTCCACAACATGTACCACATGCAACGTTCATATTACTGAGTATTTTTGGCGGATAAAGACGTATTTAAATCTTCAGACATTCGCTGTGGCACAGTCTTGCGCTACCATAAATCCCTAAAACGTTCGTCTGCAACGTTGTAAGCTAACAATTTTTTTTTTTTATAGTTTTGATTTCTATAGTACAAAAATATTTTGGAGTTATTCAGGTGAACTTACCGCGTGTGGTGTGGAAAAATGTAGGTCGCAAAAGGATGACATCACGTAATTCCTTGTTTTTTTATTGTTTTTTTACGGCTGACCAGTCCTCCTTCCGGTCATTTTTTATTTTATTTTCAGAGGTGATTACTGCCACCTACTGTACATCAGTACCTTTAGAAAGCTGAATAGCATTCAATGAGAACTCTACACTGTAATGATTTCAGTAAACCCAGATTGGTACGAGACCCGGAACGAGACAAGACTCCACAAGATAGAAAAGTAAACAGTGTTTATTTTGTGCTGGTGACTATTTACAGGTGGTCCTCTGGAGCTCCTGAGAAACAAACAGATGTCAGATGGATTGGAATAAGAGTGGTCCTTTGATTATTCGTGATGTTTTTCCTCTTACAGGTTGGATGGTTTGAGTGGAGCGTGAGAGTGAATCCAAGTGAGTCCAGAGGATGGTGAACCAGTTTCACAGATGGATGGCTTGGAGGATCAGGCACGTGGACCAGGAACTGAACGCAAGGCGAGCCAGAACAGGAAGGGATCCAAGAACACAGGAGAACTGGAGGCACAGAGAACAAGGTTAGTAACTCTTCTCGAGAAAACAAACAGGCTGAGAGCATAAATACCATAAACAGCTCAATGCCCCAGCGAAGAGTAGAACTTGACTGCAGCCTTATATAGTTGAAGGTCTCATCAGGGAGATGACGGGCAGCTGTGGTAATTGGCGGCCATCTTGGGTAGGAGCTGCAGCCAGTAGAACTCTTACATACACGTGAATTACTGACGACTACGACTTTCCGTCTTCAGAATTACAGTTACGCAGAGGGCTGCAGGAGGCGGTCTGACCAAACGTATGACGTATGAGGAGTGAGGAATGAGAACCTGTTGAATAAAGACCATTGACACTGATTCACGAGCTCGGGTCTGTTTACTGCAGGCTCGTAACTGTAATGGAACACCCTGGTCTCTGAACTGTTGGTGAAAACACCTGAATTCACCTTTTCAATGAAGCTCACAGTGAATCTCCTTTTCTCTGAAAACCTGCATTGAAGGACAAAATCACTGTTTTATTCCAGTTTAGTTTGAACCTAGGACAGCTCTGAGCTGCAACCCAAGTTGAACCACACGTCACCATCCAACCACAGACAGGTCTTTTTCATTAAAATTACTGAACCAAGAGGCAGAAGTGACAAAATCTTAGATTTATTAACTCAACAAAAGATAATAAGATACACATGTTTTTATTTTGTAGACCAGATTAGAATATTTATCCAAATATGCTTACTGTCATTGTGTTTTAGGTAATGTCATTATGCAGTATTCCAGGTAGAAAAACAAGAAAAGTTTAACTTTTTTATTATTATTATTATAGGCAATATTTCTTAATTACATTAAGATGTATTATTTGTTGGGTTTGATTCTATTTGTAGATATTCAAATTAATTTACTAGATAGTCCCGTCTTCTTTACAGACATTTTGTTGTATTGCTTAGTAGAATTTGAATATCTACAAATAATACCAAAACCAACAAGTAATATAATTTAGAAATGTTGCCTAAAATGCACATTGACAATAAGCATATTTGTATGCTTAACTAAATATTCTTGGGCTACAAATGTTTAAGTTATATATTATATTTTGTTGATTTAATATATCTAAGATTTTGTCACTTCCGCCTCTTGGTTCAGTACTTTGATTTGCAAGACATGCTTTGATTGAATGAAAACAACCTGGCTGTGATTGGCTGTTGATGTGCTTCATTTACATATAACTTGGGTTGAACATGCAGAGACAGAGCCACGAGCAAGCAGAGGGAGATGAGCAAGCGTGTGTGTGATTTGAATGCACATGCTTCAAATTATTGTTCATTTATATTGATATCTGCTGTTAAATCAGTGTTACTCAAGCTGGTGGCACAAATGTAACGACATATTTCACCAGCATTTAATCAATGAAAGAAAATGTTTACCAAGATATTCATATATACATATAACTTATCCCTGTACTATTCACCACACTTAACAACAGATGAGTCAGAATCAGCAGCAGCCCAAACTCCCAATAGCAGTGGAACTCCTCCTCCCTGTCCCTGTGAAAAAGGTGAGCAACACTGTTCATTGACATGTAAGGTAACTGCAGAGCATACATGGCAACCCCTTGGGACATTTACCTGTATAGTGACTGTCAAAAATCCGTAATTGTAATTTTCACCAACAACTCTGTATTGGGGGTGGGGGGCTGTCTGCGGGGGAGATACAGCACAAACCAGGCAGAAAGGAGGTCGGGGAGATAACTTATTTCTAACGGCAGAACGATTTGTAGAACGATTGGAGCACTATCATCACAAAATATGCACATATCACAGTTACTTCATTAGACAATAATATTAACAATGACATATAAAGACAGACTGGGTGTAGAGTTGAAGAATGTGTTCATTTAACTTTATTGGGTTGTTTTACATTTGAAACTGAGTTTTTTTTAAAGAAAATTTGTAAAACTGAAAAAAATCCGTGAGGTTGCTTTCTACACCTGTATACCTGCAAAATTAGGGAAAATACATTTAAATTATGGACAATTTGACATGTATGGCAGAGTCTCTGGGGATTTTCCTCTCTCTCTTGCGCTTTCTACCATTACATAACAAAACTGAAATACTTATTGCAGGGGGGCCCAGTTGGATTTTTTTTTCATGGGGCCCAATATTCCTGGCGGCCCCCCTGCCTAGGACACAAATCACTCAGAAAAGACTTCCTTTTAATTTGTGTTAATTCAGAATTAATTAACAGAATAACTTTTGTCATTTTATGATCACTTGTTATTTACATGAGTTGTCACTCTTAATATGCTGGTGTATTTCTTAATATGTGAATGATCATTACGATGCTGGTTTATTCTGCAGTATGATGGTGCTTAAACTGTGTGAAAGTTCAAACTGTGTCAGACTGAACTTTTCAGTTTTGTTTAGAAGTTAGAATACAGTTTTAATCCGTTGTTTCATGAAGCTGGCTCCAGTCTAATCTGTTTCTCTGTCTTCATTCTAAACAACGTCTTCTCTGTTCTTCAAAACATTTCTTGTTGACGTCACCTGACGTCAACTAATCTCCTCCCACTCCCTGATTGAAATGACCAATCGGGAAGGAGCAAGTCATCTGATCTCAGATCCTATTTAAGAAGTTATATAGCTTCCTGGAACTACCAGTGCCTGAGAGAGTCTAAGATGCACGGACTTTCTCGCTTTCTGCTGTAGACGCGAGTCATGAGTCAAAGACCCTGTCCTGTCAGCAAAGGACTTATAACATGCTAGTTATAAAGTCCGAACCGAGCGTAAGCTCAGAACTTTGAATGAATTTCCTTTCTGGAATAATTTATCTTGAAACCAAACCAGGACTGCCACGACTTCTGCCGCCTAAAGCAAGTATCACCGAGACACTGAGAAGGTAAACACGTTTTGGAGTCCAGCTTGGACTTGCTGGACCGACGACCCATTTACGTCCAAGACTGCTCACAGCTCTTTACCAGAACCGAGACGGACGTCTTAAGGTAAAAGAGCAGCTGTTTGTTAACTGGAGCGTGCAATTATATCTTAGCTGGATGCATATGGAAGAGTGTCATCTGGTCATAAATGCAAGATAAAACTACTTCCGTTTTCCTCCATCTTTCATCCTCCATCTTCCTTCCTAAACTTTCTTCTTATATCTTAAGCCAGTAAACTCTAAGTTGATGTGCCTGCAGAGATAAGTTATACAAAGACCCATAACTTGTGTTCTGTTGTTTCCTAGAAATTACGGACGCGTGATTTAATTTGTGCTGAAGTTAATTTATAGGAAATAGATCGATCAATCTATGTAAATATGTTGTGATGTAATTTTATGATTCTGTTATTAAATGGTTCAGTTCTGCTGTACCAACATAATTAACGTTTCCTGTCAAGTTACATCCCTCCAAGTCACAGAATTTATAGGTACCTGTATTAATCTGAAAAAGTGAGAACCCGTGAATGATTGATGATAATTTGTGTCAGTCTAAACCCTGCTCAATTTTTCATCTAATATATAGGTAAATCAGCAAAACTGATCACCACCTATATTATTGCATAACATATACACTGAACTTACATCACCTCCATCTATTCTTTGGCAAGCCCATAAGGACAACAATCATGACAGCTTACAATACAACATTGTGAATGCAACATTTAACATCTTCACATGAATTTACAACCCTACACTCCAGTTCTACATTATTCCATCAAATTAACAAGTTGTTCTCAAAGACTACATAAATCATGTCAAAGCAAATGTTACAGAACTGTTTGATTTATTCTTTTACAGGACACAGAGAGATGTCTCACCAAGTCAGACTGAGGCTGCTGCCAAGAGCCAGGTGTTTTTTCGATGAGCCTGTTCAGGTGAAGGTGTCTGGGCTGAGGCCCAGGCAGGTGGTCACCATGAGAGCCAGATCCTCTGATGAGAAAGGAGTAGAGTTCAGCTCCTCAGCATCCTTCATGGCTGATGGTAACGGTGAGATTGACCTGAACAGAGATCCCTCCCTCAGTATGAGCTATGTTGGAGTTGAACCCATGGGTTTACTGAGGTCACTGAAGACAGACACTGCCCACAAATACTTTTATAAGGAGAAGTTGTTTGAACCTTTCATGGTGAACTTCTCTGTTTATGAGGGAAATGGCAGGATGCTTGCAGAGGCGACAAATGAGAGGCTTCTGATCGGAGATGGTGTCAGCAGAGTTCCTGTCGAAGAAGGGAATGTTCATGGAGTCCTGTTTACTCCTCCAGGTATGATCATGGATTATCTGCATGTCTGCTGTGGTTCACAACATGTTTACTACTGTGAGTTATCAGTTAAAAATAAGTTGCCTATTCAAAACAATGCAGTACACATTAAAAACAGGTCAAATATGGAGCATTGAACGTTTTGACCAAACATTTTACCTCATGGCTGAACAACATGACCAAAGAGCCTAAAAAGAGAGGCGTGCATTGAGTTCCAGTGGTAATAAGTTTTCTGAATTATTCTGTCTCATAAATGTACAGCTGAAGTTTGATTTGATACAGGAACGTGTCAATATTTCCCAGCAGTTACACAAAGTAATCCAAGTTAAACAGTTCAAAGCAGCATCAAAGACTACTCAACAATGAAACTGCTGGAGACTTTTGGTCATATCTGAACAAATATCTTAACATTTTGAAGACGTTTGACTTTAATGCCAATGAAACAATCATAATGCCCAATGAAAGAGATGGTGTGATTCTTTTTGAGATCCAAATTTCAGCTTACCGTTTACATAAGGAACACTCACATTCTGAACTGTTTGATGTAGATTCAGAATTCCTTAAAATGATAGAATGTGATGAAAATAGACTTACCTGAGTTATTTGAAGAAACATATTTGGAGATTGATTATTAAAGCACTTTCCATGATGAATCTAACAATAAACCATTAGTTCTGCACCACAATACATCTCCTTCCCTATTTTGCCACAATTTAGAAATTAATTGATATGGATGCAGAGCTAAGTTAGGTGATGGGCAGGAAAGTGTTGTCTTAGTAGCAGAAAGCCTCTGATCCTGCTCCAGTGGGCCGTCCAGAACAAACACCAGTGGATGGAGACACGTCCAACACTGTGGACAGAGTGGACGTCAGAAAGTGTGTGGAGGTTTGAAAGCAGAGCTGTTGTGTTGCTCTGGATCAAAAGCTTCAGCTCCAGCTGCTCTGTTCAAATGGAAACACTAAATGCTTCATTTGATCATTTCTCTGTCCACTTCTTCATTTTCAGCCTGTTCTCTGCTTCACTCTTGTTGCTCTATTTGCAGCCTCTTCAGTGGATTCTTGCTGCGGTCATGTGATCACTGTGCAGGATCAATCACCTCCAGGATCATTGGTTCAACAAGTCAGTAGAGATGATAGAAGAACCAGCAGATGTTCAGTGGAAACGTTTCACCTGCTGTCACAATGTGTTTCTATTAGAACCTTCAAGTGGACGCATTAGAGCAGACAGGAGAAAGAAAACATGTCTCCTGTTTCTGCAGATGTTCAGCAGACAAACATCTGGCTGCACACTCCCAAACCTTGGTTCTGGTGAGTTCTGTTCACAGAACCTGCTCCGTATCTCAGCTCCAAACATTCCACTAACACCCCTCACAACACCAAGAAGAGGTCAGAGGTCAGGGAAGAAGACATCCAGGAAGATGTTCCTTTGAACTCCTCAACATCTGGCTCACAAGAAGCCCACATGGTTCATCAACATCTGGCTCACAAGAAGCCCACATGGTTCATCAACATCTGGCTCACAAGAAGCCCACGTGGTTCATCAACATCTGGCTCACAAGAAGAACTCACAAGAACTCAGCTGTTTTCTATCAGAACCCTTCCTTCCTTCCTTCCTTCCTTCCTTCCTTCCTTCCTTCCTTCCTTCCTTCCTTCCTTCCTTCCTTCCTTCCTTCCTTCCTTCCTTCCTTCCTTCCTTCCTTCCTTCCTTCCTTCCTTCCTTCCTTCCTTCCTTCCTTCGTGTCTGATTGTTTATCACACCATGCCTTTGATCTCTTCTTTTAATAGATTTTCACTGGATCTGGATGGATTTCACTCCTTTTATCACTTTGATCCATTTGATTTTCATCAAAAATATATAGAATATTATTATTATAATGAAAATATATTGGGTCTAACTAATGATCTAAACTACAGCAGGGCCGAGCGCAATTCGTGGCAGTGGCAGCTGCCACCGGAACTGCCGCGACGCGGCTGCCACAGAGGCTGCCACAGGGACTGCCTTGCCTTCCACAGACCACAAGGTGCCACTAGCTGCCACGGACTTTGTCAGATCATCTTCCACAGCAGTTTTGTGCAAAACTATTGCCGTTTTGTGTAAAAAAAATAAATAATAATAATTAATTAAATAAATAAATGCTTCATCTTTATTGTATGTCCTTCAAAAATGACCTTCTGACGATGATGATTATATTATTTAATAAACACAGAACAACCTGTAATAGTGCATAGGAAACATGTCTAAAATAGTGCTTTGTGTGTAGGATGACTAAAAAATACATATTTCTTTTTTTAAATTAAAATTACTTATTAAACACATTGGTGTGCCACAGACTGCCACCAGATGCCACAGGTGCCACCACTACTGTCACCTGCCACGTCACCTGTCACCTGCCACGTCACCTGCCACGTCACGTGCCACCACTACTGTCACCTGCCATGTCACCTGCCACGTCACGTGCCACCACTACTGTCACCTGCCACGTCACCTGCCACCACTACTGTCACCTGCCATGTCACCTGCCACCACTACTGTCACCTGCCACGTCACCTCACGTGCCACCACACCTGCCACCACTACTGTCACCTGCCACGTCACCTGCCACCACTACTGTCACCTGCCACGTCACGTGCCACCACTACTGTCACCTGCCACGTCACGTGCCACCACTACTGTCACCTGCCACGTCACCTGCCACCACTACTGTCACCTGCCACGTCACGTGCCACCACTACTGTCACCTGCCACACTACTGTCACCTGCCACGTCACCTGCCACCACTACTGTCACCTGCCACGTCACGTGCCACCACTACTGTCACCTGCCACGTCACGTGCCACTCACGTCCACCACTACTGTCACCTGCCACGTCACGTGCCACCACAACTGCCACCTGCCACGTCACGTGCCACACTACTGTCACCTGCCACGTCACCTGCCACCACTACTGTCACCTGCCACGTCACCTGCCACCACTACTGTCACCTGCCACGTCACCTGCCACCACTACTGTCACCTGCCACGTCACCTGCCACCACTACTGTCACCTGCCACGTCACCTGCCACCACTACTGTCACCTGCCACGTCACCTGCCACCACTACTGTCACCTGCCACGTCACCTGCCACCACTACTGTCACCTGCCACGTCACCTGCCACCACTACTGTCACCTGCCACGTCACCTGCCACCACTACTGTCACCTGCCACGTCACCTGCCACCACTACTGTCACCTGCCACGTCACGTGCCACCACTCTGTCACCTGCCACGTCACCTGCCACCACTACTGTCACCTGCCACGTCACCTGCCACCACTACTGTCACCTGCCACGTCACCTGCCACCACTACTGTCACCTGCCACGTCACCTGCCACCACTACTGTCACCTGCCACGTCACCTGCCACCACTACTGTCACCTGCCACGTCACGTGCCACCACTACTGTCACCTGCCACGTCACCTGCCACCACTACTGTCACCTGCCACGTCACCTGCCACCACTACTGTCACCTGCCACGTCACCTGCCACCACTACTGTCACCTGCCACGTTCCCTGCCACCACTACTGGCATAGCGTTCTTTTGTTTCTATTTTATTATAACTTAACTGTCATTCAGGTTAGTAGAGAAATAGTAACATTAAACTGACAGACTGATCCAACAGCCTCTCATTTTTTACAGACAGCGACTTCAAAACATCCTGGACGTTACCGGGAATGAAGGTGTTGACCAACACATGATCACAGAAGTGCTTCTGCCAGAGGTGAGCCTCACACCGGCTGTCTGCACATCTTTAATGTCTTGTCTAAAATCAATGCCTTGACAAATGACAGAATTCTACATTAATAAGATTTTTATGTTTGTAAATGTGATTGGGCTTGGTGATCATTCCCGATCACATTTAAAAACACAGTAACATTTATAAGCTACTGTGTTTGTGATGGAGAAAACACTGACAACAATTAATCTGTTTCATAAAGACTTGTAAAAATTATATTTTTGGACAAGCGTAACATTCTACTCTGATATTGGCATTTCACACATTAACTGTTTGTGCTTAACTGAAATTTTACAGAACACAATCTGACCTGATGCCAAAAATAAGGTGACTAGAGGCGTGGAGTAATATGAAATAATCAATGGCAATGTAACATTCCAATAAACCAAAACAGTAAAAAATACTGAAAAACTAATTTTTTTAATAAAAATGTGAAAATGAAAGAGAGGACACCTTAAAAAATTTGTACATTTTATCAAAGTCCACTCCTTTCCCCTTCTGTGTTGTTGTGAAAGTGCTGTCCATTAACTTCAAACTTCAACTGCCCTCTTGTCAGCATGAAATAAAATTAATTTAAAAAAAATTAAAAAATTCAAATATGTAAGTGTACATGACAAAAAAACAAAATTTAAAGCATAAAAACATTTTCTCTACAGTTAATTTTGCTTAAGTTATGTTGTCATTTCAAACTGAGATTTACTGAGAAATAAAATAATATCTTGGTGTGGTTGTAGGAGTATCCACCACAGTATATTTTATTGTATGGTAGTTCAACATATAAATACCATGCAATTAATTTTACAACAGGTGTTCTTGAAATGCATTCTAGGTTGTGATCCAGTGGCTGCAAAGAAGAGGCAATCTTTGCCGCTACCAAGCGGAAATTGTTCTTCAGGACAGAGTCATGGAAATTTTTAGGTAAATAACATTAGTGTTGTCCCAAAGATACCACGGGCATGCTAGATTGCAAGACTGTCTATTTATGCATTTCTTTATTTTATTAACAGAGACAAAGTAGAAGAAGAACAAAAAGAAAAACAAGAAGAAACAACACCAGAAAAGGTCAAAAATTATAATCAGACACTTGCTACAAAAACACTTCAAAAATTTGCATAGGTATTTTAGTGCACATGGTTTTGAAACCCAGGTTAAAGGACACAGGAATTGCATTGACACATTTATAATGTAATTTAAAAGTATATCTTAAAATAGATTGAATTGCCAAGGTGTAATATTTACAGGTAACAGTATTCACATAATAAACATATTAATCAACATATTTTTCTGCAGGGAAGCTCAATCTTGAGAGACAGCCATGCTGCGGCAGAATGGTGCAAAAACCAAATATTTGTTGGCCAGGTTACACTTCCTGCTGTCCTTGATTATGATGATCAAGACAAGGAAAATAAGCTCTCCAGGCCCTCAACAGCTGGACTGAGGAAATGAATGAAAGTTCTCCAGCAGAACAATTCTCTTTTATTTTCAAAATGAAGGAGGACCATGAAAAGTTCTGCAGAGAAATTTGTGATGACAGGAACATGAAGGTGTTTGCTAGATTTGAGTAGCCTTTGTAAATAAAGACATTGCAACCAAATTCACTGTTTGTTTTTATTGCTGGAGCCTATTTCTATCTGAAATAGAGTGAGGAGGGATGTGCACAGTGTGATGGACCATGCAGTAAAAGGACAGTCAGGCACAGGTTTAGGTATTTATTACAGGTATTTATTTAATTAAAAAATTAATAATTTTTTTTTTTTTTTACACAAAACGGCAATAGTTTTGCACAAAACTGCTGTGGAAGATGATCTGACAAAGTCTGGCAGCACCCATGGCAGCTCTGCAACACTCTGGCCATCTTGTGGCATGGGAATGACACCTATGATCAGTGGCAGGTGACAGTAGTGGTGGCGTCATGTAAAGATATTTAGCTTACCTTTAGGAAAGAATTGTGTCTTTCGTGTGCGAACAGAAGCTGTATCCACCGAGTGACTTGTGGCGAGATGACAGAAAGTAGAAGGCACTCTGCAGACGTTACGCGAAGGCGGGGCTTAAAGCAACACCACCCAATTAACACTGGAATTTAACAATGCAAATATGACGGCTATTACGCAGGCAGTGTTTTTTTTAAAGCTGTGTGATGTTAAAACAACACTCACACTCTTTATTTAACACTACACCTGAGATTTTAACACTGGCATTTTTACTGTGGTGGAGACTGTAATTATATTGTATTGTTGTTCTGCTTTGTATTTACAATAAAGTACAAAATAAACCAGTACGTACTAGACTACAGAAGTATTGTTTATAACTCAGCTTCAGATACAACTTTAGAAAAATGAAACATCATTCAAATCAGACATTAAGAATGATTACAGGTGCCTTTAAACAACACATACAGGATGAAGATTAGTAGAAATGGGAGAACCAGCACTGAACACCAGAATGGACCAGTTGGCTCTAAACTACTGGACAAATGTAAAAGGTCCTGAACAGAAGCATCCAACACAAGAAGTGTTCAAACCATACTGGGAAAAGACAAGAACCATTTCAAAAGCTTTGGTTGGACCATAAATCAGAAAACTACAGAAATTCACATCAATAATATTAATGTGAGCCCAACAGAACCAGAACCAGTCATACAACCATGGATACTCACAGACCCAATAGTAGATCTGAAATTATTAGGAATAAATAATTATATTCAAATACAGTGATAGAATACATTAATCAATAATATGGATTCATTATGAAATAGATATAAAACTCAGTCGAGCAGAAATAAAAAGCATTGAAAAGGAAAATATTAGGGAAAGATGAAAAACAACAGGAAGAAGAAAGAAAAGGTCGATGGTTTTATAGAATTCAACAACAAACAGGAGAAATGAGGAGATCTGAAAGAAACAGGAGGAGGAAACATCACATCACGTCTCAGATTTGGACACACAGGATTGAACAGAACATTATTCATAACAGGGAAGCATCATAAATGTGACTACTGTGGAGAAGATGAGACCATAGAACATGAGTTATTGAACTGACAGAAATACAGACATGAAAGAAGTCAACTGATGAACAGTCTCACTGAAATCAAAGAAAGATTTGATACAGTTGAATTATTGCAGAATTCAAAAGATAATGGTGCTCAGGTTTAATACAATATCTGAAACAGATTGTTTGTTTGAAAGAATGGTTATTTATCCATAATTAATTTGTTTGTTTACATTGTTTCAGTCCACCTCCTCACCAGTTTGTGGTGGTAATGCACCACATTGTTGTTTGTCAACCACTAATGTTGTGTAACAGTTTTGTTGTTTAATGAATTTGATCAAAATGCACCGTCTTTATAATATTTTTCTTGTTTTGCAGAAAAGTTTAATCTTTGTTAGCCTGGTTAAAACCACACCCTGTCCTTCACTTTGCTTCTGACTAGGGTCTGGCATTCCTCCCATAGAAAATGATTTCTCCGTTCGATTTTTGAACGGACCAATCAGAGAACAGAAGGCGGAGTTTTGTTAGCTTAGCCTGGCGAGGTCCAGGCTATTCAGATAAAAAGCTCAGAAACCACTCGGTGGATATTTTTTCTGCTACCAGTGTGTAATTATATGTCTTTAATTTACTGACTGTTGGCCTGGATGAAACATTTGAGATAAAATTCGATTTTTTATCATTTATTTTCGTAGCGCACCCTGAGGCTGTTTGGAAAATGTCAAACCGAAACTATTTAAATCCAGCAGATTTGACCATTTCGTGAATTGATTTAGGAACTGTTAAGCTCAGGAACACTTCTGATATAACGTCAGCTAAGAAATATAGTTTTTCTCAGGAAAGAAATAATAGTTTTTTACCTTGTTTTCTGGAAAATTCCTTCGTGGCGGCAGCCATTTTAACTGACGACGTCAGTCAACGTCGTTCAAAACTCCGCCTTCTGTTCTCTGATTGGTCCGGTAATCCGCCAATCTGCCTTCTGTTCTCTGATTGGTCCGGTCAAAAATCAACCGGAGAAATCGTTGTCTATGAGACAAATCCCAGACCCAGCAGTGAAGGGAAATAGAATTGAGCGGAGCTGTGCAGGAATGGCGAGGGCCAGGCTAAATCTTTGTGGAAACTCCAGGTTCCTTTTGTTTGTGTAGTGATGCTGCTCCCTGGTGGTGGCTGCTGGTAAAAATGTGGACAAGACGTCATCAGCTCGGCCTCTTTGTTTTCCTTCCTGTTCGTGATGAGGAGGTGCTCAAGATGGCGCTCTAAACGGACGCAATTTGGAGCTCTGATATTCAACGACACACAATCACAAGTTCAAGTGTGAACTGTGTCACAGAATAAACACAATAAAAACATGTATTATCTGCAGCATTGTTGTTTAAAATGGCTCAACATTACGACAATGGAGCAGACAGTACACTCAATTTAATTGAATTTTGAAATATAAGGATGTCCAGTGTATGCTGCAGTGGTAAAAGTAATTTTCTGTTGTATATTTCACATTCAAGCTCGTGGAATCAGCTGTTCGAGCCGACGCGGCAGCCTGCGCTCTGTCTGTCCCTCTGAACTTGTGATTCTGTGTCAGAATTTCAGGGATGTGTTAAAAACCATTAAGCAAAATAAGAAAGAGGAATGATTATATAATTGAAAGTTTTTATTGTTGTTTTGTAAATATTTTTCTCGTGTTTTCTTAATCTGGAATGAATAAATAATGAATAAATAATCTAAAAATAAAGTTGTCCCGACTGGGAATCGAACCCGTGAGGTTTGGAGCGACAAGCCAATGCGTTACTAGTTGAGCTATCGTGGCATGGTGGTCTGCCTGCCTGGGAGGAGTCGACGAGGGACAAGCCCCCAGAAACCATCTTGGCTACAGCAAACTGGTTGGTCCACTTAAGTTGTTTACTTGGTGGGGTAGCTTCAGTTTGCTTTGGACTACTCTGACTGACGAAGCCCTCTGGAGTGAGGGTGAAACGTTTCTACTAAAAAGAAACTGTCCAGATGAACTGATTGAGAATGAGCGGATTTGATACCTGGACTATTGAGAATGAACTTTCTTCTTTTACCAGAAGGTCACATTCGTTTTAAAGGATGGTGTCTGTAACGCAAAAGGTTTTGCAGCCTCAGGGCTTTGTTTTAGCGTTTTTTTTTTTCGTTACCTCGCAATATTTTTGCGTGTGCACGCAAACGTTTGCGTGCGCACGTAAAGAAATTTTTTTAACGTAACATCAGTAAGTTTATTAATTCCGTGAGGGTTTAGTAATGAGAGTTTTGGACAATTGACTGTCTTAAAATTATAAATCTAACCTAAAATCCTCCTCTGCCCGTAGCTCTGTCCTCCTCTGCAGTCTCCGTTCAGACTAACTTCCTGAACGGTAAGGTTCATATAAATACGGGGGCAGATACTATAAGATTATTTGTTCTCTCTGCCTCCTTTCATTTTATGTCTTTTATACTACACACTGTATGTTTGAACGTTGTTTTTTATTGATGTAAAATTAATAAATTTAATTTAAAAAAAAAATACGGTTGAATACCTAAATTAAAACCTGCTGGCTCTTGTTCATCACTAGAACTAACAGAACTTCCAAAACTGAAGACAAATCGCTTAGATCAACACTAGAAATGCTGCACTCGTCTGAGTCGACATGCTCCAGCCATTATTATTTAGATGCACGTTGAGCAGCGGCTCCCCACGGTACGTCACATGACGTTTTGCGGAAAGTGCGCAGAATTTTAGAGGCGTGTCCCAGAGAAATAACTACCATAACTTGGAATGAAATTTTTATATATTTATAATTTATTTTGAAAAAAATGAACAGAGCTGAATGATATAAGATATATATGTTGTGACAAATGTGCAAATTTTCCAACATCATGTCACAATACCTTTAATACGTATACAGGTCTGCTGTCGGATATGACAACTCTCCATGCAGCGGACAGGGATTGCTTCCACATTAACTTTATTTGCTGGAACAAAGTCTCTGTGCACCAGAGTTTGAGTACTTCCTGAGTCCTGTAATGAGTGCCTTTAATTGTTTACCCTCAACTTCAATTGAGGTTGGTCATGAACTGAACAAACAAACAATCTTCAAACAGATTCAAACAAATTTGAGTAATCTGTAATTTAAGGAAAATGATCCTTTCACAAACCTTTTTTGCTTGAGGTTTGTCTGAATTTTTTTAGTTTTTTCTGCTGGCTTTGTGAAAGAGTGGAGAAGCAGAAATCGATTCCTCTCAGCGTTTCTGGTGGGCGTTGGCTCCCAGCCCGGCCGGCCGGCTCTGCTGGCGGCATTCCAAATCTTTGGATGGCTGTCTTCCTGCTGTGAAGCCGCGGGATCTGGTGCTGTGCGTCATCGTATCTGTGGACGAAGGCTGTGTTTGACGACTGCCGTGCGAGGGGTTGGTGAACGTCGTGGCCGAGTCTCGGTTTGCGGCTGGACAGCGGGACAGCTGTCTGCGCGGCTGCGGGTGTGCATGTTCGCTGATACGGGGTGCTGAGGAACCAGAGCTCGTCAAGGAGGAAGTCTGGATAAGAACAGCTGTTGAGTACTTCTTTCATTTATTCTCCTCCTGTTTGGAGCTGGCCTGGGCTGGATGAATCCATTTACTTTTTGAAAATAATACTGTCATTGTCCCAGCTGGCATTTTGACGTCTAGTCACCGTTGAATCAACATCTGACGGTCGTGTTGGATAACCGTTGAATTTTGTGTTGATTTTGCAAATCTAATCAACGTTGAAGTAGCAACATCATTTCTACGTCAGATTCTCAACGTTGAAGTAGCAACATCATTTCAACGTCAGATTTCTCAACATAGGTGAATTTGCCAACGTTTATTCAATATTGATTTTGGTTTAGATTTTGCAAATCTAATCAACGTTGAGGTAGCAACATCATTTCAACGTCAGATTTCTCAACATAGGTGAATTTGCCAACGTTTATTCAATATTGATTTTGGTTTAGATTTTGCAAATCTAATCAACGTTGAGGTAGCAACGCCATTTCCACGTCAGATTTCTCAACATATTAAGTCCTGCATTTTAACACAGTTTGACACAAAAATACATTTTGATCACTGTTTCAAGTATTGAGGTGCTGATGTGATCTCATCATATAACAGTGCCACCCTAATTGGACTTGTCTATTTTCACTATGAACATAGCAATCACAAAAATGTCTGAAAAATAATTTAATCTACATTACATGTTTACAACACAGTCAGCTAGGAAGAATCCAACAGAGACCAGAAATTTAGAAAACTGCTTTATTGTCTTAGACAATAATAATTAAAAAAAATGGCCCAAACATTGGGCAACACTGAAAGGAATTCTTGTCCATTTCTGCTTTTAAAGCACTTAAATCAATTTTAAATATTTATATACAGATTTCCTGTAAAATCAAAAAGATAAAGAAGATGTGGGCACTCAGCCTGGGTACAGCTGCTACTGGACCCCCAGGGTGTCTTTGGTGAACCTGTAGCCAGGATGTGGGCACTCAGCCTGGGTACACTTGCTCGAGGACCCCACGGGTGTCTTTGGTGAACCTGTAGCCAGGACGCGTCTCATACCCAGGAAAGGGACGGCCTGTCTTGGCCAAGGCTGACTGATCTGTTTAAAAAATAAACACAAAAGAAGAACATTTCTACAGCAGCTATTGTAAATGGTGGTATAATTTTAAGCAGTGGGAATGATAATTTTGCACCACAATTTTTAGCTTAACTGGGGGAAAAAAAAGAAAAATGAACATGTGACATTTGCTGAAGTCAGTAAAAGTTGTTCAGACTAAGCAACGTGCTGCATTTATACTGTCAATATTATACTTTTGACCACAATTTACCTTTGTCCACAAGAGGAAGACCTCGACCTCCAACGCCGCCTCTGAGAAAGGGACTGCCTGTCTTGGCCAGGTCTGACTGATCTGTTTAAAGCATGCAACAGCAAAATTGGTACACATCGCATCGTGAGTTAGATGAATTGTTACATCTCTAATTTTGATCATATTTAAATTAAATACCTTTGATCATTAGAAAGAGACTCAGAGGGACTCCTGCTACCATTGCATCCCAAGATTTGAGATTGAGTGCTTGAGGGGATGTCCATCGGGGTTCTTTCTGCATTTTAGAGGGTTTAAACATAAGTGTTAATATGTCAAAAATGTAAATTACTTTACACAAGGTTTCCAAGTACCCCAAGGGGTACGTGTACCCCCATTTGAGATACAGTGGAATACTAAACTTAAAAATATTTGATACTCAAAGACAAAACGGGTCTCACACAAATACATACCAAAATGAGCATTTGTCGTTTGTGGAGTAGGCAGTATAGGGGATAATTAAGTTTTATCGTTTAATGTTAAACATATTTCTGAGACATTTTAGGCTTAGTGGCCTAACAGAGCAGACAAAAACGTTAACACTAACACTGGACTGTTGTCTGCTAAATGAGGTGGTTGAAAAAAAGAGCTGGAGTTTAATGTTTTTGTCTGCTCTGTTAGGCACTGTTTCTCAAATGGGGGTACACGTACCTTCTAAATGAATGAATGGTTGAATGAACGTACCTTCTCTGACCCCGGTCTCTATGCGTGTGTGTTGGTCTGCTGAAGGCGCGGACAGATGCAGCAGAGGCCCCGCTCCCGGAAGGAAGTCGTTGTTTGGGTCCTCAGCGTAGATACGAGCCTCAAACGAGTGGCCCCTCAGGGTTATGTCGTCCTGGAGGAGGGGCAGGGCAGGGGCTCCCCTGCTGCCACCTGGAAGAGATTTTTATTACAAAATAAACTAAACTTTTAGTATAAGTTATGGTTTCCAGAGAGTTTTCAGCTCTCCGTCTCACCCTGAGCTGCCACTCCACCAGGTCGGTTCCAGTGATCATCTCGGTGACGGGATGCTCCACCTGCAGCCTCGTGTTCATCTCCATGAAGTAGAAGTT
>JBBPBX010039083.1:0-16854 GCA_038048925.1 Garcialebias charrua
AACTGGAAAGCCTTAGCTACTGTTTTAGCTCGGCAATAAACAACTGTATCATCAGCATAGAAATGTAAGGATGCATCAGGGATGCAGTGACCTACATTAGCTATGTAGATTGTAAAGAGAGTTGGTCCTAAAACTGAGCCTTGTGGTACACCATTTTTAACTGTTAAATAGCTGGAAGAAGTACCGTTATGTTGAACACATTGCCTCCGATTGGAAAGATAGTTAGAAAACCAACCGATGGTGTGATCAGAGAAACCGATTTCTGAGAGCTTATGACACAGGATGTTATGATCCACAGTGTCAAAAGCTTTAGACAGGTCTAAGAAAAGTGCAGCACAATAGTCCTTAGCATCCAATGCTTCAACAACATCATTCAGAACCTTCAGAGAAGCAGTTGTTGTGCTGTGTTTTTTCCTGAAACCAGATTGATGGAGAGGTAAGATGTTAAATGAGTCCAGATAATTTTTGATCTGAGAGTTTATCAGTTTTTCTTGAACCTTGGCTAAGATGCAGAGTTTAGAGATCGGTCGATAATTGTTCAGTGAGGTGGGGTCACCTCCCTTCAGCAAAGGAAGAACAAAGGCTGTTTTCCAAGCATCCGGAATGGTGTTTTGGCTTATGGACAGATTAAAGATGTGGGTCACAGGGACTGTGATGATATGAGCAGCCAGCCTTAAGAAATAAGGTGGAAGTTCATCTGGACCTGCAGATTTTTTAGGATCAAGATCATTTAACAGATATGAGCGTTAGCTAAAGAAATGACATTTGCTGTGAAATGGCCGCGTGAAGGCTGAGCTGAGCGTTGAGCGGCTGCTGAAATGTGCTAAAGAAGCTGAAACGGAGTTGTTAAAACAAAACACAGGAAATGTTAAAAGGTAAAGGGGCAGAAAACTAGTTAAACGATAAGGACAGAAAACTAAATCAATGCAGACATGTTCCTGTTTTTAGTATTTTTTATTGCTTTATAATGTTCTTGTTTCGGTTTTTAATATCGTTTTACTTTTCAATTTATATGATTTTTTATAATTGTCCACTGTTGTCATCACTCTTTGTTAAATAAGGTCTCTCTTGTAAACGAGTCCCCGAGGCTCAATGAGACTAACCTGTAGAAATAAAGGTCGAATGAAACAAAAAAGTAGCGAAGTGCTAGCTGAAAGCTAATTGTAGCAAAATGACAGCTAAAAGTTAGCAATAGCCAAACACTGCATAAAAAGAGCAGAACACTAGCTAAAATTCCTTAAATAGAGAACTTCACTGTCTTCTATGAATGTGAATATTTCTGTTCAGTGTTTTGATGCTTTATAATTTAACTGAACTAAATTAAAAGTAACAAAAACACTAGCTAAAAACTGAAAGCAGCAAAAGGCTAGCTAGTAGCTAAATGTAGCAAAACACAAATTTTATATAGTAAAATACGAATTAAAATGAAAACACTACCAAAAGTAGCAAAAGGTTTGCCAAAAGTAACAGAAACATAGCTTAACTATAAGTAGCAAAAGACTAGCTAAAAAGTAACAGAAACTTAACTAAAAACTAAAAAAACTAAAAGTAGCAAAAGACTAGCTAAAAAGTAACAGAAACTTAACTAAAAACTAAAAGTAGCAAAAGACTAGCTAAAAGTAACTTAGCTAAAAACTAAAAGTACCAAAAGACTATCTAAAAGTAACAGAAACTTAGCTAAAAACTAAAAGTAGCCAAAGGTTTGCCAAAAGTAACAGAAACTTAGCTAAAACCTAAAAGTAGCACAAGACTAGCTAAAAGTAACTTAGCTAAAAACTAAAAGTAGCAAAAGGCTTGGTAAAGGCTAAATGGAGCAAAACACAAGCTAACAGTTAATTTTATTGTCTGTCCAACAGATCTCACTTGTAAATGAGTCTTCGAGGCTCAATGTGACTTATCTGTTTAAATAAAGGTTGAATGAATGAAAATAGTAAAACACTAGCTAAAAGGAGCAAACATTAAAAGCTTAAAAGTGCATAAAAAGGCTAAAATAAAGCAAGTTCACAGATTTCAAAGAAAAACAGTTTTGAAGAGATAGCAATGTATTTATTTGGGGAAAATATAAATAAAAGTTTAACTTTTTCAAAAGTACAAACGTTGCAAAAACCACAAGACGTAAATCTTTTTACGAGCTACACCTGGTGTCGTGTAGCGGTGACAGAATATTTACACAGTAAGAATGTACGTATAGAAACTAAACAACAGAAACTACTGTATAGCATAAATTTAAATCATTATTCACAGAAATGAATCCTCCATTGTTCTCATTTCTGCTCAACATCCTGCAGCAAAGACAGGTCCTCTGGAACATTCATCAACATTCATCCCAGGTAGTAAATAATATATTATTCTAAAGATGTGAAGAAAAATGTATTAACGTCAAACCTGTCTCCATGAGCCAGTGGAGTCCAACTGTCCCAGAGATGTGTCTCTTCTGCTCTGACTGCCCTCCCTGTAATGTCTCCCTCCTACTCTGACTCCTCCCCACGCTCCTCCCCCTATACGGCTAAACCCCGTCTGATTGGCTCATCTGAGAGTAGAGACACGCCCCTGGGCGGGACCGCATGGTGGCCACATTTCAGAGCTGATCTGGGTTAAAACAACAAAAGCAGAAGCTGCAGGAACTCCTTTCTCTCGGTGTCTCATCTTCCCTTTCAAATGTTTGTTTTTGTCCTGAACTCTGCATTTTAATTCAGCCAAGGCCAACGTTTCACTCACAGCTCTAATGATGACAAGTCATTAGAGCTGTGAGTAAAATGTATTAAATATAAAAAACGCTCCACTAAACACTACCATAAAGAAGCGTTGAATGACCAAACAACGTGCACTTACAGTATATAGACCATGTGTCAAACTCAGGCCTGTTGTGGCTCTTCTGCATGCTGTGGTTCTAAAGGAGGTTTGGGAAGAGGTTAACGAGACATTTAAAAAGCCACTTACTCAGATGTGCCAGATATCACAAAAGTGCTTTGTTCAAAAACTAGACTCTTCTGATCTAAAAAAAAGATCATTTTGGCCATCAGGTGAAAAGAAGGAACCCAGACCAGTGGTCGTTCCGTATGTTGCAGGAGTTTCAGAGAAACTGACATTTATTTTCTAAACACAACGTCCCAGTGGCTTTTAAACCCCAAAATACATTAAAGACTGGTTCATCCCAAAGATCCAGTCCCCCGGCACAAACAGATTACCGTATTTTCCGGCCTATAAGTCGCAGTTTTTCAAAACTAATTTTCATGTCCTGCGACTTCATGGGGCGAAGCAACATATTTATGGATTTTTTCCCATATTTTTAGACCAATTTATGGCTGAGATATGACAGTTTCCATTCATTTTGACAAAAAAAATGGAGCAGTACCACTTTTGGCCGCTAGGGGCAGCAGTACCACCTTCGGCCGCTTGGGTCCACAGACCGTTCCCAGTTCATGTGTCCGAAAAAGCCTCCTCTGCTCGGACTCACTCTGTCGCTGCCCGGCCTCCTGAACTCTGGAGGTCTGAACTAGTGTTTGTTAGCAAAATATCTCAAGAACCACATGACAGATTTTGATGAAACTTACAGAAAGTACTCACTGGATGGATATTTACAACCCATTAGCTGTAGGAGATGTTTGAGCTAAAATTCGATTTATTTATAATTTATTTTCGCGACCGTTTGGAAGAGGTCAAAGCGAAACAATTTAAATCCAGCAGATTTGACCATTACGTGAATTTATTAAAGAACGGTTAAGCTCAGGAACACTTTTGCTATAATGTCAGTTCCATCCATCCATTTTCTTCCGCTTATCCGGGGTCGGGTCGCGGGGGTAGCAGCCTAAGTAGGGAGGCCCAGACTTCCCTCTCCCCAGCCACTTGGAGCAGCTCCTCTGGGGGAATCCCAAGGCGTTCCCAGGCCAGCCGAGAAACATAGTCCCTCCAGCGTGTCCTGGGTCTTCCTCTGGGTCTCCTCCCGGTGGGACATGCCCGGAACACCTCACCAGGGAGGCGTCCAGGAGGCATCCTAACCAGATGCCCGAGCCACCTCAACTGGCTCCTCTCGATGTGGAGAAGCAGCGGCTCTACTCCGAGTCCCTCCCGGATGACTGAGCTTCTCACCCTATCTCTAAGGGAGAGTCCAGACACCCTGCGGAGAAAACTCATTTCAGCCGCTTGTATCCGAGATCTTGTTCTTTCGGTCATAACCCAAAGCTCATGACCATAGATGAGGGTGGGAACGTAGATCGATCGGTAAATTGAGAGCTTTGCCTTTTGACTCAGCTCTCTCTTCACCACGACAGACCGGTACAGCGCCCGCTTCACTGCGGATGCTGCACCTATCCGCCTATCGATCTCACGCTCCAGTTTTCCCTCATTCGTGAACAAGATCCCGAGATACTTAAACTCCTCCACTTGGGGCAGGACCTCCTCCCCGACCCGGAGAGGGCATGCTACCCTTTTCCGGCTCAAGACCATGGCCTCGGATTTGGAGGAACTGATCCTCATCCCGGCCGCATCACACTCGGCTGCAAACCGCTCCAGCGAAAGCTGTAGATCACGATCTGATGAAGCCAATAGGACCACATCATCTGCAAAAAACAGAGAAGCGATTCTAAGGCCACCAAAACGGATCCTCTCAACACCTTGGCTGCGCCTAGAAATTCTGTCCATAAAAGTTATGAACAGAATCGGTGACAAAGGGCAACCTTGGCGGAGTCCAACTCTCACTGGAAACGAGCCTGACTTACTGCCGGCAATGCGGACCAAGCTCTGACACCGGTCGTACAGGGACCTAACAGCCCATATCAATGGGCCTGGTACCCCATACTCCCGGAGTACCCCCCACAGAACCCCCCGAGGGACGCGGTCGAATGCCTTTTCCAAGTCCACAAAGCACATGTAAACTGGTTGGGCAAACTCCCACGCGCCCTCCAGGACCCTGCTGAGGGTGTAGAGCTGGTCCAGTGTTCCACGACCAGCACGAAAACCACACTGCTCCTCCTGAATCCGAGGTTCGACTATCCGACGGACCCTCCTCTCCAGAACCCCTGAATAGACCTTACCAGGGAGGCTTAAGATGTGATGATCCCCCTACGTCTGCCAATCCAAGGGAACTGCCCCCGATGTCCACGCGATATTGCAGAGTCGCGTAAGCCAACACAACCCCACAACATCCAGAGCCCTAAGGAACTCAGGACGAATCTCATCCACCCCCGGAGCCTTGCCACCGCAGAGCTTTTTAACCACCTCGGCGACCTCAGCACCAGAGATTGGAGAGCCCGACCCAAAGTCCCCAGGCTCCGCTTCCTCAGTGGAAGACGTGCCAGTAGGATTGAGGAGGTCTTCGAAGTATTCCGCCCACCGACTCACAACATCCCGAGTTGAGGTCAACAGCACGCCATCCCCACCATAAATGGTGTTGGTCGCGTACCGCTTTCCCCCCCTGAGACGCCGGATGGTGGACCAGAATCGCCTCGAAGCCGTACGGAAGTCATTCTCCATGGCCTCTCCGAACTCCTCCCACGCCCGAGTTTTTGCCTCAGCAACCACCCGAGCCGCATGCCGCTTGGACTGTCGGTACCTATCTGCTGCTTCCGGGGTCCCACAGGCCAAAAAGGCCCAATAGGACTCCTTCTTCAGCCTGACAGCATCCCTCACCGCCGGTGTCCACCACCGGGTTCGAGGGTTGCCACCACGACAGGCACCA
Source organism: Garcialebias charrua (assembly GCA_038048925.1). Classification (NCBI taxonomy): domain Eukaryota; kingdom Metazoa; phylum Chordata; class Actinopteri; order Cyprinodontiformes; family Rivulidae; genus Garcialebias; species Garcialebias charrua. Next base: position 5,678 of record JBBPBX010039083.1, read on the forward strand.
ACAACCTTGCGGCCACAACTCTGATAAGCTGCCTCGACAATAGAGGCGCGGAACATGGCCCACTCGGACTCAATGTCCCCCGCCTCCCTCGGAACGTGTTCAAAGCTCTCCCGGAGGTGGGAGTTAAAGCTCCGTCTTACGGGAGACTCTGCCAGACGTTCCCAGCAGACCCTCACAATACGTTTGGGTCTGCCAGGTCTGACCGGCATCCTCCCCCACCATCGGAGCCAACTCACCACCAGGTAGTGGTCAGTTGACAGCTCCGCCCCTCTCTTCACCCGAGTGTCCAGGACATGCGGCCGCAGATCAGATGAGACGACAACAAAGTCGATCATCGAACTGCGACCTAGGGTGTCCTGGTGCCAAGAGCACATATGTACACCCTTATGCCTGAACATGGTGTTTGTATGGACAATCCATGACGAGCACAAAAGTCCAATAACAGAACACCACTCGGGTTCAGATTCAGGGGGGCCGTTCCTCCCAACCATACCCCTCCAGGTCTCACTGTCATTGCCCACGTGAGCGTTGAAGTCCCCCAGCAGAACAAGGGAGTCCCCAGGAGGCGCACTCTCCAATACCCCCTCCAAGGACTCCAAAAAGGGTGGGTAATCTGCGCTGCCGTTTGGCGCATAGGCACAAACAACAGTCAGAGCCCGTCCCCCCACACGTAGGCGAAGGGAGGCTACCCTCTCGTTCACCGGGGTAAACCCCAACGTACAGGCACCAAGATGGGGGGCAACAAGTATGCCCACTCCTGCTCGGCGCCTCTCACCAGGGGCAACTCCAGAGTAGAAGAGTGTCCAACCCCTCGCAAGGAAACTGGTTCCAGAGCCAGAGCCATGCGTTGAGGTAAATATATATGAAGTAGTTTAATGTGTATTGTTTTAGAGTTGTCAAATTAGAACTATATTTTTATTTTGTTCTGTTACTGAAGATTGTTTTTGATTGAACTAATTGTTTGAAAAAAGGGGCAGATATAATAAGATTTTTTTCTTTTTTCTGCTACCTTTCATTTTTATATTTTGTATGTTATTGTTTATGGGATTGTTTTGTATTGTGTTTTAAAAATGAACAAATTTTATTTAAAAAAAATGAATAACTGGAGTTAGTGGGAGAGGTTATATCTCTCCAGTTTTAGCTTCTCTCCATTAGCTCCATGTCAAATCCAGAATTTAATTCAAAATCTTACTTCTAACTTAAAAAGCTCTCGACAACCTAGCTCCATCTTATATTGCAGATCTTATTGTGTCACATTTCCTAACACTATCACATGTTCATACACAGAAATTGACAAAAATGAACAAACAAACAAATACATTAAAACATGACAACAACAAACAAAGACTCAGAGTTTAAAATATACAATGTTGAAGATGTGGTTGATGCAAACTTTTATCCTGCTATAAAAGACTGTGAATACTATAATGAAGAACAGTTTAATGACATCAATATAACAAATGGAGATCTCTCTATTATTCACATCAATAGTAGAAGTATAAATGCAAATATATCCAAAATAACAGATTATTTAAAACAGTTAAACAGAACTTTTACATTAATAGCACTGTCAGAGACATGGCTTAATGATGAAAACAAAAATAATGTTCACATCGAAGGATATGAATTATATCATTTAAACAGAAACAATAAAAAAGGTGGTGGAGTAGCTCTATTTGTCAAAAATGAAATAAAGTGTAGAATAATTAAAGAAATGTCAATAATTGTTGACAATCTTATGGAAATAATAACAATAGAAATATTAAACGAAAATGCTAAAAACATATCCATAAGTTGTGTATATCGATCACCAGGATCAAATATAGAAATATTCACCGATAAAATCATACAACTATTGGAAAAGAGTTTAAATAAAAAAGTTTTCTTGTGTGGAGACTTTAATTTAATAAAGTAAAATGTGTCTATTCTTTTCTTCAGTAAGTCTTTATACTATATGTACTAAGATTTGCAAAAAAAAGTCATGATTTGTAGGATTTTAACACAGCGTTCAGGAAAACTGAAGTCAAAACAACTACAACCGATACTGAAATCTATGAGTTTTATTTTGAAAAACAGAACCAGAACTAGAACTATTAAACAGAGTCTGCTGACGATTTCTAGGTTAGAAGTAAACAATGACTGTGAGAGAATCAAAAATGTTTCTTATTTGTTTTCCTTTTTATCGAGCACAGGGATATTCCAAACCGGTGTCCATGCAGGAGAATGGCATCAGTGAGTTTTTCACATTCATACGGATGAGTAGAAGAAGTTGTACCATTGAGAACAAAAGAAGTGGGCAAACAGGCAAGAACAGGTCAGCAGAGCTGACTTCTCAGATTTATCGTGCAGAGAAATGACTTATGTCGTGACTGAGATCACAAGGGGATATTAAATATATAAATGCAGGAAGAAGTCCCAGGACAACACCAAACATTCTTGTGTGATGGGTAATGTTCAAATGAAGAGCTGTGAATTGGCTCAGCCTTCAGTATGCTCGGCAGTCTTAGGGTTAACACAGGTGTATCAACTGCTGCAAACAATTTCACCCTGAAACTCAAGAGCACAGTAGAGAATAGAAAAAGCTGATTGTCACCTGGTGTTCTAGATTGGTTGTCCATATGATCCAAATAATATTAAGGAAGGAGGAATCCATGAGTGTTCCTCAGGACCATTTCCCTCCCAGTTTACCATTCACTAGCCGTGTTTCCATCTAGGTTTCTTGATGCGCATTTTGAAGTAGTGCATCAGAAAAGCTGAATGGAAACGGCACGATTCGAATTACCTTCCTCTAATTCGCCAAAAAGTTGATACGCTCGCTTGAGGTGGTTTTGGGGATTTTCGAATCAGAGCCGATGCGCAAAACGAGAGATGGAAACAGATTTGCCGACAGTTCTGCCGTAGCGAACATTCACGTCACGTGACTTCGTCTCCGGACAACATGTAACATTGCTAAAACTAGTTGGCATGACAGAATAAATACAACTTGCCCGATAGCAACACATACCTGAAATATTCTCTCCATTTTGACGAGATGTGTGGTCGGGTCCTGTTTTCAACCGCTACTTCCTGTTTACTGTAGACATGCGTAACGCTGACGTCTGACGTAATGACGCTGACGTCTGACGTAATGCCGCTTTGCGTGGCCTGGTGGATGCGCTTCAAGCCAGTTGATGGAAACACTTCTGATTCTTAAATTTTATTTACATTTTTGCGAAATTTCAAAAATTCGCTCAAAATTCTAATTGAAAATAGATGGAAACACGGTTATTGAAGGTTTTGAACTTTGCAGCAGATGCCAAGGATCTTGAGGACAATGTAGCCAGGATGGTGATCTATGATGCAGGTGAGTATATGTGTTTGGATTCAGAGTGCAGAAGGTACTAGGATTAATTTGATCTATCTTCAAAACATGGAGTGAAAGGTGGATTCTCATTGTATGAGGGAGTTTTAGACAAACAGCTGAGGAGTTGCTTATGGCTTCCATTTCAAAAGGTTCAAGGAACTGGCATGCAGACATCCTGGGTAAGTGGTACTGTATTCAATTCAATTCAAAAATACTTTATGTCTGTAACATATATTCAAAAGTTTATCACTAAATGATCAATAGCTTAAACTGTATCCTTGGTTTTGGTCACTTTTTTTGTTATATTTTCTGTGTACATCCATGTATCCTGCTGTCTTGCCAGTTTTTCTGTTTACTTTAAAGTCTGCCAATATCCTAAAAAAAGCAAGCTTCCATCATGCCAGATTTGGATTTTTCGTGCACGTCACCAACCCCCTCATGAAGGTTTGCAATAACACAGAATTCAGAGGTTTGATATCAAATCGGGTATTATTTCAGCCACCTTGCTCCACATAGACATTTCTTAGTAAATACTGTGGACTTTTCCATTAGCTTAAAACACAATTGTTGTCTTCAGAGGTTAAAACCCATTGATTCAAATTTGCAATGACTCGTGTTCACGATTCAGTATGTTGCAGATTGTTTGTGATTATTAAGTGAACACAATAATTTTACACTCATGAAATATGGCACATCTATTTAGATTAATGTCTGGAATGTTTAAAATATAAACATGATATTTTCCTTAAATTTTAGGTCAGCATTTGTTTCATCCTTTCTTTTGTACATGATTTGTATGACCAAATACCAATAATAATTACAATGAAAACAATTATTTAAGCCTAAGCCATTTTATATTTTCTTTAGTTTATGGAACAATAACACTTGCCAATAATAAGATGACCACAGTAACCTACCTTCAGCATGGACATTTTCACACATTGACCAGAAAATCTTTAGCGCAACGGCTCCTAAAGTTGTTTCCAGGACCCTGCTGTGGATCACAAGGTCATGGCCTTTTATTATTGTGCCTTCGACATAACTAACAAGAGACAAAAACAGAAATCATAAATAGATTTAAAAAAGTTATTCTGGTTATTTGTTTTGTTGTGACATCTTTGTTTAATGAATTTTAAGCCATGTGTGTACAGTAACCTCCAGTAGTACTTGTGACAAATCTCTGTCAGTATTCATGTTTCATTTATGCTTTACATTTTGAAACCACTACTTTAGTACCCTGATGCATGCTCAATAATCCAGGTAGAAAAATCTAAAAAAGCTAAGTCTGGTCCTCTGGACATTCAAAAAACTTTAGTCATTATTCAAAGAGACTACCAATGAACTGAATGAAAAAAAATGTTGACTTAACTTTGTTGGATTTTTTTACGTGGATTATTGAGCATGAACTTTGATGTTTTGAACCACTTTGGCTATGGAGGAGAGTCAGCGGGGGAGAGGGCGGACTCCAGAAACCATCTTATCACCATCAAACTGGTTGACCCACTATGTGTAGGTGCTAGTATTTACAGATGACTGAGTTTGTTGTGGCTCCTCGGACTGATGAAGTATTTTGGATGAAAGACGAAACGTTTCATCAAAAAGAAACTGTTCAGAGGACCTGACTTAAATTTGTTGGATTTTTTTTTACTGGATTATTGAGCATGAACTTTGATGTCTTTTCTTTCAGTTTATTTTAATGTTCTCACTACTTGTGAGAAGAAGAGGGAAAAGCGACACATATGTTTTGCATGTGTGCTGTTTATAAGACTGAGTTTGTTGCAGCTCTTCAGACAAGAAATCTTTCAGATTAAAGACATTTCTACAAAGAAGAGTCCACCCTAAGGACCTGACTCAACCTGATAGATTTATCTTCATGGATAAATGAGCATGCATCAGGACAAAAGTGACAAAGGTTAACTCTGAACAAGTGTGTATAAGTTACACTTGCAAATCTGAATAATTTTCTGCTTGCATGTAAGCTGCTCTCCAGTCATTTTGTCAACGTTGCAAACATTCAAAAACATGCTGCATTGATATCAGTGCAGAAACGTTTGTCATCACTGATGAGACAGTGGCCTGGTTTACTATCCTCCGTGTGCTGTAAACACCATGGTTCTCAGAACATACTGTTTGCATCATGATGTACCTCTTACATACTCCACCCACATTGTAAAAAAAATGTAAACATGTCTCTTGCAGACAATCTCCTTTTGTTTGGAACATGTGCAAAAAGGCTACTAAAGCTTTGAAGTCCACATTGATTCCTGCAAGTATTGTCACGTGTTCACTGCTTGTACTGTCACATTAGTGTGGAGATGTTAGCATTTAGCCCTTATCATCTGAGTGCTAGGCTGAAGCTCGACACAACATCAAGATCAAAAAAGGCGTTCAATACACGATCAACTGGACTTTGTTACAGAAGACGTTTCGACCTCTCTCCAGAGGGCTTTATCAATTCAATGTGCAGACTGTGTGCGTGTGGAGTTATACCAGTCTTAGGAGTCACGCACCAACTTATGTAAATTGCAAGCTGAGGTAACACATACATGTAAATTGACAAGTCACACCAGCATCATTTAAGGTTCTAGTATTTTTACAACTTGTCGATTTTTATGATTCCTTTGGGGCGGCCGTGGCGTAGTGGTAATGGCAGTCGTCCCTCGATCGGAAGGTTGGAGGTTCGAATCCCGGTTCCCCACACATGCGCGTAGCCAGGGGGGGTTCGGGGGGTTCGAACGAACCACCCACTTTGCCTATGAAGTCCCGCCTACAACTCCCGCGAGATATAGAACTGGGATGAGTTCTGAATAGAAGACTGGACACACACGCTATTTCCCTCTCAGTGTGTTGCTCTTTCTCCACTCACAACCACAACCACCTAGCTAGCTAATTAGCTTGTTTACACGTTTGAAGTAACGTGTACCACTGCCAATGAACCAATCAGAGTAGTCCTACAGGTCCACTTTTTCTTCAAATGAACCGCCCCTCATAAAATCCTGGCTATGCCTATGCCCCACACCATGTGTCGTTGTGTCCCTGGGCAAGACACTTAACCCCGAGTTGCTCCCAGTAGGACTGGAAAGCGCCTTGCAAGGCAGTCTGCCGCTACCGGTGTATGAATGTGTGTATGAATGGGTGGATGGTTGGTATTGTAAAGCGCTTTGGGGCCCCTCATAGGGGGCTGGAAAGCGCTATATAAATAAGCTCCATTTACCATTTACCATTTTTAAAATATGTGTGAATTATATTTTTTATGTTTGTTATTCCTTTCTGTGCGATGGACATAAAAACCTTAAAATGTACTTGTTTCTTGTGAACAGGGTGTTTCAGAACAACCGTTTTTTTTTGTAATATTGACTAAGAAACAAAGACGCATCAAGTAAGAAAATGAAGCAAAATGTTTGTCTAAAAATAGAATAATTTGTTTTTCACAAATACAACTGCGGGAACACTTCTTGGCCCTGGAACAGAGGAATTTTGCCTGCAGGAAAGCAAACACCTTTTCCTCCCTGATCACCCCCTGGCAATTTTTTCATCCTTCCCTGCCTCCCTCCCTCCCACCTCCTGTGCAGAAACCCTGAGAGAATATGGGTGAGGTGTCAGGCCGATGTTCCGCTGCAAACAAAAGCCACCCTGTCCACTGTAGACCCAGATGTTCCTTATTCATACCCCCGCGGATTTGGCTGAATGTAACCGCTCCAAAATGTTCTTCCTCACATGGTCTTGCTGTTTGTATGCTGCATGCGGCTGGCTGGTGTAAAAGTCAAAGCTAGAAGTGCTTTTCTTTTTTTGAGCTCTTTCCACTTGAGCCAATATTGCAACAATGAGCAGCTTAATACTTGCAACCCCACTCCCCTCTGGTCATCATCCCTTCCCTCAGCAGCTCCTGTGCTTGGCTGTTTCTGGTTAATAATGTAGCAGTGTCTGATGTTGCAATGGGTTGCTGTGGCACCACAGAGAAGCCGTCTACCTTTCCGAGAAAGACGCTGAAACTGGTTGCCAAGGAGTTGGTTGCAGGAAGGAGGCGTGGACGAGGAGGGAGGGTAACGGACGTAAAGGTCTGGCAGAGAAAAAGTAAGGTGGAGATGGCAACAAGAGGGAGTTGAAAACAGGAGTTATAAAAACAGTCATATTCAAATCTTGCTTGTAATATGAAGAAGAGATCAAAAAAGAGGTTTATCAGCATAAGAATGTTGCTCGGGTTCGTTAGATGTTTTATGCCTCATGGGTACGAATGATGTAAAAACTGAACTGAGCTATAAAGGCAGGAAAGAGACGTTTGAATTCCCATCTCTTAACTTTAGTTTGTGAATTATTTTTCTCTCTTATTAACAAGAGATGCCATAAAGTCATAGAGGTGTAGCTTACAGATTGTGTTGTGGGTGGAAATTGCCATTTGCCAGCTCCACTGTGCATGTTTATGTCATTACAAGCACAGGCATGGTTGCTGAAGGAATTGATGGATTGTGCTGCTTGTCAGTGTTTCGGATGAAGGTATTTCCAGACGAACCAAAAGGTTCTTGGTGATGCAAACATATCCACACATACAGAAGGCTCCAGCTGCTTCAATTGTATCTAAAAGCTACGCCTTCAAGCCGGAGCACAATATTCTTCTGGTAGTTAATCTGATTCTGTAGCGAGGGTAACGCAGGCAGGGTTGTGTCAGAGACGTTTCTTTTTTACCAGTGAGCTGGTCTTACATCAATGAGATTGTCTTTATCTGCCTGCTTGCAGCTTGGGCTCAGATTCTGCCCTCTATATACGGGTGCTGGGTTTGTGGGAGGCATGTGGGCGAAGGTGCGTGGCATCCGGCCTAATGCACAGCCTGGAGAGAAATACTAACACTTCATATTCACTGTGACTTCAACACCGCCACAGTTGAGGCTCTCACATTTGGATGGAGATTTTCGCTGAATGAGTCACAGGTTTGAAAGACATTCCATGGGACATGGTCTTCTAATTTAGTTGTAGTGTGAAATGAAAAGAGTCAACCGAATGCCGATCACAGGCACCCATGCTGTCAGCCTTAGAAGCGCACGATGTGCCTGGTGTCATCTTGCTTGGTTTAACACCAGTTTACTGTATAGACATCTTTCTCCTCAAAGTGCTCCTCCTCATACCCATAGACAGCCTCAGGATATTCCCCGCTGCACCACATTCCACTGTTGTTCCGTTATTCTGGACAGAGTCCCTGCCTCTTCCTGCCAAAACCCCTCCTTTAAACACACATCCAACCCCGGAGTCCTCGCTCTGCAGGGGGCATTCCACAAGTGTGAGTTTTCTTACATCCAAATGCATAAATTCACGTAAACAAAACTTTCACTCACTAGATTCATACCTTTGCCTGAAAAACAAGAAAAACAACTATATTTGTGGTGTTATGGTTCACAGACCTGACTTTGAGTCAAACTCTAACAGTTTCTCTTGTACTATCTATCTATCTATCTATCTATCTATCTATCTATCTATCTATCTATCTATCTATCTATCTATCTATCTATCTATATCTATCTATCTATCTATCTATCTATCTATCTATCTATCTATCTATCTATCCATCTATCCATCTATCCATCTATCCATCTATCCATCTATCCATCTATCCATCTATCCATCTACTGTATCTATCTATCTTCGTTTAACGTCCGTTTTCCCGATTCCGGGAAATTCTTGTACTATAGATAAGCTGTTTTAAATATAATGTTCTTTAAACATGCTGTTTTGTACCTGGTTTGTGGTCTCTAAACTTGAAAAAATTACGTTTTTAATAAAGTGATACTATGTGAAAATGTTATTAGCACCTATGATTTTGTAGAGTCAGGGCAGCCGACTTGGGAACCAAAGGTCCTGGGTTCGATCCTCATCCCCAGTTGCTCCCGGGCACCTCCCATAGCTGCCCACTGTTCCACCTGGGGGTGGATGGGTTAAAAGCAGAGAGCCAATTTCACCATTGTATGGGAACATACAATGAAGACAATACATAACAAATTATTATTGGTATTATTATCATCATCATCATCATCATCATCATCATCATCATCATCATCATCATCATCATCATCATTATACCGGTACCTGTGGCAAAAACAACAAAGCCAAGATCACTGCTGCCCTAAAACAACTAAAATCTAACCCAATTTTTGAAAATAACCTTTTCTTCACCTACATGTGGCCACACATCAAAACAAAATGTGTTACCTCACTAAATGTGCACAACACAGACCAACAATTATGGTGGCAGCCATCTTGGATCTAGACCTGGTAAACCAATTTTCAAAAGGAACTTATCTTACATCTAGATGCCACACACCAAAATGGAAGTTAGCACATTGATTATTTATCAAGTTATCTATCTTGCAAGTCAGATGGAGTTAGTCCTCGAGTTACGACGGAGTTCCGTTCCTACGCTCCGTCGTTTCTCGAATTGCGACGTAACTCAAAACATACGTCCAAACTGCACCTTATACGTACAGACTGTATTTTACCAAGCACTTAGCCTATCCTAACACAGTACCCTACATAATTATCAAAAAACACATACATTTCAGATTCATAATGAAGGGGAAAAAAAGAATTAATTTCCTACTCTGGACTGCTGGTGAAGCCTTTCCTCCGTTCGTTCGTTCGTTCCTCCCTCCCTCCTCCAGATTCTGCATTTGTTTACGTTGTAAAAGCGCCGTCCATAAAACAGCTACTTTTCCACAGCTGCTTCCTGTCCAGCTTGGTCCAACAAGTTTTGTTTTGTTTTTTTAATGTCTAGAGGACCCGGCTTAGCTTTTTTAGAGAGTACAGGGCAAGCTTTAGCCTCCGCAGCTAAACCGGAAACTGCCGGAAACTGCCGGAAACGGCTTCAAAATAAAAAATATTCAATTTTTCTTTTTTTTTTTCTTCTTTTTTTTAATGGAGATGCGTGTCCTAACCCCGAAACGTCGTAACTCGAGGCCGTCGTAAGTCGAGGACTACCTGTATATTGTGGCAGCCATCTTGGATTTTGACATGGCAACCCAACCTTTGGGACCTTTTTACATCTATGGTAGATATAGCTACACAGCAGAATGGAAGTCGGTGCCTCACTTATTTTTCAAGCTATCATGCTGACTACAATGTTCCAGTAAATGTTTAAATATTAAAGGTTCAGTCTGCAGTTTCTGTAGAACATCAGCACTTAGAAAAAATTTCAACAAGCAAAGCATTCTGATCCCTCCCCCTCAGAGCCATATATGGCTCTGCCCCCTTGTGGTCTGTTAAAATTCAAATTCAAGCTCTGTTTTTATTGGCTGATTCAAATTCAAGCTCGGTTTTTATTGGCTGGTTACAAACTTTGTTTTTATTGGCTGGAAAATGGCGGGTCACTTTTTCTTTTTAGAAATGCTTATTTACCACCTGGAGAAGCAAGGGGACAATATTTTTTTTTAGTTTTTTTCAGAGATTACCTCTCTAACATCAATCTAGTGACAGAGTGAAGAAATATGTTAAAAATATATTGTTAGAAAAGTTACATATAGCAGCTTTAATGTTTCTTCGTTTTGAACTCTATTTTGGAAGTGCTGTCAATCTCTCATTAGGGAAGTCAGCTTGTCAGTAAAGTGTGCAAAAACTGAAAACCTAAAACAGATCAATACATTTTCTTTCCTGTTAAAATAATAACCATCAACCCCCCAATCTGTACTGTGTTCTTGTGCACGGACATTAATTTAAAGAAGCTCCTCATCCAGTAGCTGATGTAAAATGATTCACTGATATTTCAGTGCTTTTGTTCTATCGAAGAAATTTACAATTGGACAATAAACTAATGGCTTTAACCTTGAAATAAATGAAGCTCAAAATAATTTTG
>JBBPBX010039083.1:16903-30065 GCA_038048925.1 Garcialebias charrua
GGGGGGGGGTTCAGGCAGGATGTGCAGTGGAAGATTTTTAAAGTGTTCCCTTTTTTTTTTGCCAAATTCCAGATATGGTTTGTCATTTGTGGGCAAGATAAAGTAACAGCTGAATATTTGGATTTAATTTCTGTGGCAAAATACTTCTTGAAACTTGTCTGCTGAGTCTAGGCTTTTTATTTTATGTTTTCTGTTTGTTTGTTTTTTATTATTATGACGAATGTAATTAAAAAGAACAAGATTGAAGCATGAATGCTTTGATTTGAAACAATAAAACTAATTTACTAAATATAACTAAATAAAAAAAAATAAATTAAAAAACAAAACATATTGGCTAATCCAATAATGATCAGTCAGGTCATCAGGACAGTTCCTTTTTTTGTGGAAAGATGTTTCGCCCTCTACCCAGAAGGCTAATAATACAGTCATAATAATGACTGACAATTATTGGATTTTGTATCTGGGTGATTGAGCATGAACTTTGATGTATTGGCTAATGTAAATTGTCCTACTTATATTTAGTGTAACTGGCTGTAAAATTTTCTCTCCCTGGGCTGCCACCTTACCGTGGGGTTTGAGTGTCCCAATGATCCTAGGAGCTATGCTGTCAGGGGCTTCATGCCCCTAGTAGGGTCACCCAAGGCAGACAGGTCCTAGGTGAGGGACCAGACAAAGTGCAGCCCAAAAACCCCTTATGATGAGTACAATTAATGGATACAATGTTCCCTCGCCCGGACGCGGGTCACCGGGGCCCCACTCTGGAGCCAGGCCCGGAGGTGGGGCACGTTGGCGAGCGCCTGGTGGCCGGGCTTTTACCCATGGAGCTCGGCCGGGCACAGCCCGAAGAGGAGACGTGGGTCCCCCTTCCCATGGGCTCACCACCTATGGGAGGGGCCAAAGGGGTCGGGTGCAATGTGGGATGGGTGGTGGCCGAGGGCGGGGACCCTGGCGGTCTGATCCTCGGCTACAGAAGCTGGCCATTGGGACATGGAATGTCACCTCTCTGGTGGGGAAGGAGCCTGAGCTAGTGTGTGAGGTTGAGAGGTTCCGACTAGAAATAGTCGGACTCACCTCAACGCATGGCTCTGGCTCTGGAACCAGTTTCCTTGAGAGGGGTTGGACACTCTTCCACTCTGGAGTTGCCCCTGGTGAGAGGCGCCGAGCAGGAGTGGGCATACTGGTTGCCCCCCATCTTGGTGCCTGTACGTTGGGGTTCACCCCGGTGAACGAGAGGGTAGCCTCCCTTCGCCTACGTGTGGGGGGACGGGCTCTGACTGTTGTTTGTGCCTATGCGCCAAACGGCAGCGCAGATTACCCACCCTTTTTGGAGTCCTTGGAGGGGGTATTGGAGAGTGCGCCTCCTGGGGACTCCCTTGTTCTGCTGGGGGACTTCAACGCTCACGTGGGCAATGACAGTGAGACCTGGAGGGGTGTGGTTGGGAGGAACGGCCCCCCTGATCTGAACCCGAGCGGTGTTCTGTTGTTGGACTTCTGTGCTCGTCATGGATTGTCCATAACAAACACCATGTTCAGGCATAAGGGTGTCCATATGTGCTCTTGGCACCAGGACACCCTAGGTCGTAGTTCAATGATCGACTTTGTTGTCGTCTCATCTGATCTGCGGCCGCATGTCCTGGACACTCGGGTGAAGAGAGGGGCGGAGCTGTCAACTGACCACTACCTGGTGGTGAGTTGGCTCCGATGGTGGGGGAGGATGCCGGTCAGACCTGGCAGACCCAAACGTATTGTGAGGGTCTGCTGGGAACGTCTGGCAGAGTCTCCCGTAAGACGGAGCTTTAACTCCCACCTCCGGGAGAGCTTTGAACATGTTCCGAGGGAGGCGGGGGACATTGAGTCCGAGTGGGCCATGTTCCGCGCCTCTATTGTCGAGGCAGCTTATCAGAGTTGTGGCCGCAAGGTTGTTGGTGCCTGTCGTGGTGGCAACCCTCGAACCCGGTGGTGGACACCGGCGTGAGGGATGCTGTCAGCTGAAGAAGGAGTCCTATTGGGCCTTTTTGGCCTGTGGGACCCCGGAAGCAGCAGATAGGTACCGACAGTCCAAGCGGCATGCGGCTCGGGTGGTTGCTGAGGCAAAAACTCGGGCGTGGGAGGAGTTCGGAGAGGCCATGGAGAATGACTTCCGTACGGCTTCGAGGCGATTCTGGTCCACCATCCGGCGTCTCAGGGGGGGAAAGCGGTACGCGACCAACACCATTTATGGTGGGGATGGCGTGCTGTTGACCTCAACTCGGGATGTTGTGAGTCGGTGGGCAGAATACTTCGAAGACCTCCTCAATCCTACTGGCACGTCTTCCACTGAGGAAGCGGAGCCTGGGGACTTTGGGTCGGGCTCTCCAATCTCTGGTGCTGAGGTCGCCGAGGTGGTTAAAAAGCTCCGCGGTGGCAGGGCTCCGGGGGTGGATGAGATTCGCCCTGAGTTCCTTAGGGCTCTGGATGTTGTGGGGTTGTGTTGGCTTACTCTGCAATATCGCGTGGACATCGGGGGCAGTTCCCTTGGATTGGCAGACTGGGGTGGTGGTTCCCCTATTCAAAAAGGGGGACCGTAGGGTGTGTTCCAACTATAGGGGGATCACACTCTTAAGCCTCCCTGGTAAGGTCTATTCAGGGGTTCTGGAGAGGAGGGTCCGTCGGATAGTCGAACCTCGGATTCAGGAGGAGCAGTGTGGTTTTCGTGCTGGTCGTGGAACACTGGACCAGCTCTACACCCTCAGCAGGGTCCTGGAGGGCGCGTGGGAGTTTGCCCAACCAGTTTACATGTGCTTTGTGGACTTGGAAAAGGCATTCGACCGCGTCCCTCGGGGGGTTCTGTGGGGGGTACTCCGGGAGTATGGGGTACCAGGCCCATTGATATGGGCTGTTAGGTCCCTGTACGACCGGTGTCAGAGCTTGGTCCGCATTGCCGGCAGTAAGTCAGGCTCGTTTCCAGTGAGAGTTGGACTCCGCCAAGGTTGCCCTTTGTCACCGATTCTGTTCATAACTTTTATGGACAGAATTTCTAGGCGCAGCCAAGGTGTTGAGAGGATCCGTTTTGGTGGCCTTAGAATCACTTCTCTGTTTTTTGCAGATGATGTGGTCCTATTGGCTTCATCAGATCGTGATCTACAGCTTTCACTGGAGCGGTTTGCAGCCGAGTGTGATGCGGCCGGGATGAGGATCAGTTCCTCCAAATCCGAGGCCATGGTCTTGAGCCGGAAAAGGGTAGCATGCCCTCTCCGGGTCGGGGAGGAGGTCCTGCCCCAAGTGGAGGAGTTTAAGTATCTCGGGGTCTTGTTCACGAATGAGGGAAAACTGGAGCGTGAGATCGATAGGCGGATAGGTGCAGCGTCCGCAGTGAAGCGGGCGCTGTACCGGTCTGTCGTGGTGAAGAGAGAGCTGAGTCAAAAGGCAAAGCTCTCAATTTACCGATCGATCTACGTTCCCACCCTCATCTATGGTCATGAGCTTTGGGTTGTGACCGAAAGAACGAGATCTCGGATACAAGCGGCTGAAATGAGTTTTCTCCGCAGGGTGTCTGGACTCTCCCTTAGAGATAGGGTGAGAAGCTCAGTCATCCGGGAGGGACTCGGAGTAGAGCCGCTGCTTCTCCACATCGAGAGGAGCCAGTTGAGGTGGCTCGGGCATCTGGTTAGGATGCCTCCTGGACGCCTCCCTGGTGAGGTGTTCCGGGCATGTCCCACCGGGAGGAGACCCAGAGGAAGACCCAGGACACGCTGGAGGGACTATGTTTCTCGGCTGGCCTGGGAACGCCTTGGGATTCCCCCAGAGGAGCTGCTCCAAGTGGCTGGGGAGAGGGAAGTCTGGGCCTCCCTACTTAGGCTGCTACCCCCGCGACCCGACCCCGGATAAGCGGAAGAAAATGGATGGATGGATGGATGGATGGCTGTAAATTATACTAAAGGTAATTTAGCTTTTTGTTGTTTTTACTATTGTTTCTTCTTTTATTTATTTGATCATAAGATGTTGCTGAAATGTGTGGACCACTAAGAGTTCACCAAGGTTAAAAAAAATTTATTTGTTTTATTTTATTTTATTTTATTTAGGTATTTATGGACTGAGCTGTAAAATGTTCAGCTCATTGACAGCTGTTTTATCATTTGTTATGGCCTTTAAAAATGAAGCTGATTTCCATGACAAGTTACCATAATTTTGAAAAATCGGTGGAACTATTACATATAAGATGTCATGATGAAATAACTGTGAATTTCATGTTATTAACTAGTATTAATTATTGCATTTACTTTATCATCTCCCTTTGTGCTACCAGCACTTGTTTTTTTTTATCCCCATCAATTGCACATATTTTGTGATTTTCAGTGTATATTATCACTCCAGGCAGTTTAAATAAAACATCTTTGTTCAAAATGGCTTCAATTGTTTGTTTTTATGAACATAAAACAAAATGTAATGAAATTTGTTTTTAATTGATTATTTATTTGATGTACCAATGCTTCAGGGTAATAAATCGTACACCACAGGATACACTGTTTGTTTTCACGCAAATGCATTGTGGGTACTTGTGGGTTGAGCAACAGAGTGCCTAATTGGCACCTGATTGTTAGCAACTGTTAACAACTACTGGCAATCCCATAGCTCAACAGTCTGGAACAAAAAACTGTCCTCCAAGATGTTCGCCCTGACAGAACCGGTTTATCAGAGACTATCTCCAGAATTTGGCAGTGGAGAGAATGAAAGCCTGCCCGCAGTTTTGACTCTAACCCCACTGAACATATGTGGGATCAGCGTGGACAGCCCATTCATTCTGGAGTGACCACCGACAACATTGGCTGACTTGTGACAAGTGCTTGTTAAATTATAAGATCCACATCAGGGGGCGACAAACTTCGTGAGCCGCATAAGGAGGAGGTGCCAGGTTCTTGTGTCTGTGTATGGTTCTTCCACATGCCACTGTATCTGTGTGTTAAATGAATACATGATTAAAATGGCAATATGCCTTGTTTCTTAAGACTTCAATCATGCAATCCAATTAACACCAAACAAGAGTCAACAGCCGAAAAGGCTGTTTTGCATTGGCAGAAAAGATTTGGCAAGACAACCCAGACACTCAACTCTGATGCTCAACCCACAAATGCATTTTCCTAACAACTGTGGCATATTTTATGAGGGAAAAAACTGGACTTCCAATGGAATAAGCTTTACTTCTAGAGCAGGGGTCTGCAACCTGTGGCTCTGGAGCCACATGCGGCTCTTTGGTCCCTCTGCAGCGGCTCTTTCAAGCTTTGATCAAAACTGAAATAAACTGAATTTTATTGGTTGTTATAACAACTAAAAGGGTTTGAACAGTTTTCCTGTAATTTATTTTGCAAAAGCAAATATATGAATACTAGAAACAGTACAAGAAGTAAAACATACTCAATTTCACTTTATGTTTTATTTCTTCAAAATAGGATACATAATTTTGCTACAATTAAAAAAAATCACCTAAGAATGCATTAATGTTAGCTTTTAGAAACTGGGCAAAAACTATGTTTTTTTAACCTTCTTTACAAGAATCTCGTCTTTTATATTGTCAGAGTGTAAAAATATCAAGAAGTGTTAAAAAAATCATTACCGGGTACTAGATATTTTTAGTTTTATAAAATCACCCCAACTGTCCAGTAAAGCACCCTCCAACCAACTTAAAGAGGTCTGTGGGCCACCAGTTGAGAATCCCAGTTGCAGCAGGTATTGTGGCTCCAGACACGTTGAATTTAGTGAACAAAGGGGCAGAAATGGCTCTTTTGATCGTAAAGGTTCTGTTCTAGAGCGTATCATTACAATCAAGAAATCATCAACTAAACACAAAATTTCTTACTTTTTGTGCTACGTTTAGATTTTGTAGATTTTTTTTTTTTAAATGCAACTACCAGGGCAGCAGTGAATCTGAAGGGCCATGACTTGGAGCATGGGCCTTAGTGAGTGAGTTTGTCTGGTGTGATTAATCATTTTCAAACGGCAATGTTGAAGAAAAAAATCTGCATTGATTTTGGTTGGAGTCCTGCTGGCGATTCCCCTTTCTTTAAAAATGATCATGCTGCAGAAAAAGTGCAGCAGTATTAATACCACGAGACAGTGATTGACAGTAAAATGTGTTGTGAACCCCACGTTGACATTGCACGTGATGAGGCACATCAGCTTTTGAACCATTTTTGCAAGCTTCAGCATTTTAATTTGAAACAACTTTTATGAAAATGTTTTATTCTTGTTTTATTGAATCTGTTGATGTGAAAATGTGTGGGGAAAGTACTTTGTAGTTTGGAATTATTTCCAGAACTTCAGCTTGGGTTTTTGAAACACACCACATTCATCTTTGTTTTGTAAAAGTGTTTTACTCCATCTACTATCAGCCTTTTAATACATTATTATTTAACTTAATGCTCTTTGCATGGGTGTTGTTTGTATATACCGTACAATACTTTCCTATCAACTGTGAATCAATTTCCCCTTGGGGATAGTAAATTTACTTTGAATTTTAAAAAGGCATTGAACTGCAATGTATATTTTTTATTGTATTATATTGTACACTGTGTTGCATTGGTTTACATTGTATTTTATTTTTTGTGTTATTTTGTATCATATTTGATATTGTATCATATCATATGTATTGTACTGTATCATACTGTATCTGATTGTATTGTTTCATATTGTATTGTATTCCAAGGTGGAAAGAGTACTGAAAATTTATACTCAAGTACGAGTATTGTTACACTGCTTAAATTGTACTCAATTACAAGTAAAAGTACTGGCGTTATAAAATACTTAAACTACTCAGAGTATTAATTACTTTTTAACCAATTGATGTTTTAGTGTTGTTAATAGAAGTCATTCAATTTGATTTACTGTACTGTAACAGATACATTCAAAGCACATTTCTCAGAAGCTCCGTCTTATTTTAGTACAGGCAAACCGATGGCAGTGACAATATCGAAGATCTTTGCATACTTAGACAAACTAACAACCTACATACAAAAAATAAAACCGCAATATCATACAGGTACCTGTAAAACATTGTGTACTGCAATATGTTTTTGAGATTAGATGCTGAAGTCTTGTAAGCTGCTGTCACCGTAGAGATGAGTTTGGATCCGGACATTGTCTCCTTTTCACCCTCTGTACAGTAGCCCCTCGTTTATCGCTGATTATAGGGACCACGCCCACCCGCGATAAATGAAAACCCCATGAAGTAGGGATACAGTAGTCCAAGTTCAGTTCACGTTCAGTAAACTGTCATGGCATTTGCCAGGCTGCAATCACACTCATCATTTCTTACTCCCAATCTCCCTCCTTAAATAAACAATTTCAATTTAAATAAAGTAACATCTTAAATAAACAACCCATGCAGCTTGGACTGTTTATTTAAAATGTTGCAGTATTTAAATTTAATAGAGAAGAGAAGTGCAGCAGGACATTAAAAGGATGTCACACAGCTTCAGCTCTGCAGCACGGAGCAGAAATGTACCGGTACTTCTTGATCAATAACACTGAAACAACTAAACGTAGAAGTTCTAAAATGGTTAAAAAATAACTTTTAACGCTTTCATATTTTGTGATTATGCTGATTTTTACGATGTGACATACTTCGAATTTTAAGTTGGAAGACAAAAGTCGATCGGTGCATCTGGACAGCAAAGGGTTAACCCTTCACAAAGCTGATGCAGGAGAAATGTGTGAGTGGCAGAGAAGGAGATTAGCTGATCAGCTGCAGGAGGGAGCTTCCTCCTGCACTTGTGGGCTGCACACATGGTGCAAAATCCTTTTAAATAATTTATTTTAAATAAACAACCCATGGCTCATCCATCAATCCTGTGGGAGGAAACCAGAGTACCTGGAGAAACTCCACACTTGCACTGAGAGAACATGCAAACTCCACCCAGAAAGGTCCCCGGCCGGGATTCAATCCGGCAACCTTCTTGTTGAGAGGCAACTTCTCTACCAACGGCACCATACTGTATTGTAATGTGTAATAAATTACAAGTTTCCTGTCCTAGTATTCTTGATTTACGTTTAGTAACTGATGATTATCTGTAAGCACACC
The DNA here is from genome assembly GCA_038048925.1 of Garcialebias charrua. Classification (NCBI taxonomy): domain Eukaryota; kingdom Metazoa; phylum Chordata; class Actinopteri; order Cyprinodontiformes; family Rivulidae; genus Garcialebias; species Garcialebias charrua. The sequence goes on from JBBPBX010039083.1 coordinate 24,957, forward strand.
TTTATTTAGTTTTTCGATGTGATTAGTGAAGTGGGATCACAGTTTTAACCATGTTTGCACTTTTTTTTAATGTCCTCCGCACATTTATACAGGGACACATACGATGGCCGGTTTGTGTTCTGACAAACTCTGGAGATAGTCCCACATGAACCCTGCACATAAATTATTCATTTCGATCACCTATCCTCTTTACCGTCTCCCTCTCAGTGTGTCTGCACTGTAGAGGGACCTGCACCACCACAAAGGCATTCAGGGAGGAGGTGGAGGTGGTGGAGGAGGAGGAGGGGCAGCCCTGCAGATAGCCTGACTGGAGCCAGCAGAGGCCAGGAGCAGGAGAGTTCATTAAAGTGCCCCAAAAGCACAGGCATAGGAGAGGATAACAAGACCCCTGGGTGGCTGGTGTGGGCCCTCCATCCTCTTAGGGCATGAATGTATTCCCCTTCATCCAGACAAATCCAAAGAATACTGTGTCAGCAAAAAAAATACACACACACCTTTACTGGAACGTGGAGTCTTGAGTTCTTGGTGCAATTTCTTCACCAAAATAAAAAAAATATATAAAAATGAATTTCAACTTGTGTGTAATTTTATACTTGGAGCTGTCAGTTCTGTTGATTGTAAAAAGAAGACGTTTCCAAACCGCTGAACTGATGAGAGATGAAAAACAGTGGCCTGCAATTTTCCAAACAAGTGATTAGAGTTTATATTTCAAAAAGACCTGTATTGTCACACCAGCTTGGGTTTTCTTTTGTTTCTGTAGACCCCATGTGGTCTTTCCCTCTCTGAACATTTAGAGACTCGTACTGGGAGTCAGATGAGCCGAGAGTCAACGGAGCATGACAAAAGTTTGAGGCTGGTCAGAAGCAATCGGGCTACATTCAACAGTTAGCCAAGCTAACGAGCAACACACCTGAGACTCACATGTAATATTCATTTGTTTATTATGCAGAAAAACAAAACTTTTACATATAGTTTGCCAAATATTTTTTCTTCTTCGTCGTCTTCTTTTGGAACTATTTGCCAAGCAGCTAGTAGAGACTGCAGAAGGTTCCTGGACCAGCGAAATAAAAAGCAGGTTTGATTTGATTTGATGTTTATTCATTCATTTTAAAAGAACAATACAAGACAGTTTCATCAGATACAAGAATACAAGTAGGATAAAATGAAGGGAGCAGAAAGAAGATGAAATCTTATTATATCTGCCCCTTATTTCACAGTTTGTTCAACCAATGATAACCTTCAAACTACATCACAGAATGAATAATTCTACTTAATTTTTCTAACTGTAATACACAAACTACATCACAAAATGAATAATTCTACTTAATTTTCTAACTGTAATACACAAACTACATCACAAAATGAATAATTCTACTTAATTTTTCTAACTGTAATACACAAACTACATCACAAAATGAATAATTCTACTTAATTTTCTAACTGTAATACACAAACTAGATCACAAAATGAATAATTCTACTTAATTTTCCTAACTGTAATACACAAACTACATCACAAAATGAATAATTCTACTTAATTTTTCTAACTGTAATACACAAACTACATCACAAAATGAATAATTCTACTTAATTTTTCTAACTGTAATACACAAACTACATCACAAAATGAATAATTCTACTTAATTTTTCTAACTGTAATACACAAACTACATCACAAAATGAATAATTCTACTTAATTTTTCTAACTGTAATACACAAACTACATCACAAAATGAAAATTCTACTTAATTTTTCTAACTGTAATACACAAACTACATCACAAAATGAATAATTCTACTTAATTTTTTCTAACTGTAATACACAAACTACGTCACAAAATGAATAACTCTACTTAATTTTTCTAACTGTAATACACAAACGCACTAAGCTACATCATAAGTACAACATAAGTGTAATACACAAACACACTAAGTTACATCATATATAGTTTTTGAGCAAGTCCTTTTTGACCTTTTTCTTAAATGTATACATTGATTTTTCATTTTTAACATCACTCTCCAGAGCATTCCACAATCGAACTCCCTGAATTGAGGTAGACCGTCCCTTTAAGCTGGTTCTGAATTGTGGTTTGATGAATATCTGTCCCTTTGAGATTGTAACAACTTTGTCTTTTTATAAAATTTCTTTGGATATAGCAGGTAGCAGGTCAATTTGACTGCTGTTGGAAGGAGCTCACCTCCTTGTTTCATCTATTCTTTTTCTTCTGGCACTGGACAAACTTGCCCTAATTCAATAAACCTAGCTCTAAACTTAAACATATTATAACCACATATGCATAGAATGAAGCAATTAAAAACTAACTTAAATCATCAAAGTTCATGTTCAGTAATCCAGGTAAAATAATCCAACAAAGTTCAGTCAGGTCATCTGAACGGTTTCTTCTTTTGTTTTTCTCGTCGTTGTTGAAACGTTTTGTCCTTCATCCAAAGGACTTCATCAGTCCGAGGAGCCACAACAAACTAACTAACATGTCCCACTTTGCACCCCTTTGGTTATGGCTGCCTCAGAGGAGTCGACGGGGGAGAGGGCGGGCCCAGAAACCATCTTATCACCAGCAAATTGTTTGGTCCACTATGTGAGTGTGCTGCTTGTGGGATTCAGTTTGTTGTGGCTCCTCGGACTGATTAAGTCCTTTGCATGAAGGATGAAACGTGTCAACAACAACAACAAAAAAGTAACCGTCCAAATGACCTTACTGAACTTTGTTGGATATCAAGGTTCATGCTCAATCACCTAGGTTAAAAACATCCAACAATGTTCAGTCAGGTCATCTGGACAGTTTCTTTTTGTTGTTGTTGTTGAATGACGTTTCACCCTCCATCCGAATGGCTTCATCAGTCTGAGAAGTCACAAACAAACTGTTTTCCCCACTAAGCAGTACACTTTGTTGGACACTTTAAATCATCCATTGTCAGGTACAAAAACAGCCAGTGGAGGGTACAAAAAGGCTCATGGCAGGCAGCTTGCTTTTGTACTCATAAAGTTTAGGTCAAGATGAACAAACCTGTAAAAGTACAAAGCATCCAGTCCACTGAACTCATCACAGACATGGATACCTGGGATCATTTGTTACAGAAACTCCAACAATAAGTCAAGTAAACCAAACTCTTATTGCTCTGAAAATAAACTGACAGAAAAGTTTATTTTAATACAAATTTCTAATATAAATCACCTGTCTGGTGAAGTTTAAATGTAGCAATAAACAATAATAATCTACAAGTATCTTAGATAAATAATGGTTCAAATCTAATGAGGAAAACAGAAAGTGGAAGCCCCATAGCCTCAAAATGACTAAATTCAGCCTTGATTCCATGCGTCACCATGTAACAGGTGTGCATAAAGTTTCTGTCATCATGCTGTGCTGTCCTTTGGTTGGTAGTGTCAAAAATAATTACACAAAGTGTCATTTGTGTTGCTGTTCATTCAAAGCAGAACTCCATTCAGACAACTGAATGATTTGAAGTAAAACTTAAAGTAAATAGTGATGACTGAACATCGTCTGCTCTTTTCATACTTCTTTGTTATTTGTGTTTTAATGATTTTGCCTCTTTGTGGTGAACTCTAATAAAAAAGAATATACTGTGGGAGTGTTTATAGACTTTAAAAAAGCATTTGACACTATAGATCATGAATTACTTTTACTTAAATTGGAGAAATATGGTGTTAGAGGCGTTGCACATTCTTGGATAAAAAGTTACCTGAATCAAAGGCATCAATATGTACAAATAAATAATGTAAATTCTGTTCTATTAGAGGTTACATGTGGAGTACCACAAGGCTCGGTGCTGGGTCCTACATTTTTTTTAACTTTACATAAATGATATATGCAATGTATCTAAGTTGTTATCATTTACTTTGTTTGCCGATGATACCACATAACTGTATATTGCTCTGGTAATAGTTTGGAGCAGGTCCTCAGTACTGTATAATGAATGAAGAATTACACGCATTAAAGAAATGGTGTGACAAAAATAAATTATCACTAAATTATGATAAAACAAAATTTGTAATATTTAGTAACAAGAAAATAAAAAATAATTTCAAACTCATGATAAACAGTATTGAAATTGAACGAGTTTATGAAATCAGATTTTTGGGGGTGATACTTGATTACAAATTGCATTGGAAGGCTCATATTGATCATGTTAAGGCCAAAATGTCAAAAACTATTGCAACACTGAATAAAACAAAACATCTCCTAAATAAGAAATCACTTTACCTGTTATCCTGTTGTTTCATACTTCCATACATTAATTATTGTGTTGAGATATGGGGAAACTCATAAAACCAACACAAAACCAGTTTACATGCTCCAGAAGAAAGCTATCCGAATTATAACTGCATCTGATTACTTTCATCCAACTAATGAGATATTTCTTACATTGCATATTTTAAAATTTCTGACTTGGTAGAACTCAGAACAGCAGTGATTATGTACAAAGCCTACAATAAACTCCTTCCAAGCTGTATACAAAAGTGGTTCAAAATTAAAGAGAAAAACTATGATTTACGAGAGAAGGGTTTATTTGAAAAACCAAAGGTTAGGACAAATATTAAAAACAACTGTACTTCAGCTAGAGGGATTCAGGTGTGGAATAGTTGTAGTAAGGAGTTTCAACTGTGTTTTTCAATCTTTAAATAAAAAAAAAACATATAAAAATCATTTACTAAACAAATATAATAGGACTTGAGTGTTTTTTTTCTGCTTTTCCTATTTTGTGTTCTGTATTTTCATGAGCTTGTTTAGCTGGAATTCGTTGATATGTTTGAAAAAAACAAATATACAGGATGATATTCTGCTATTTTGATTTTGATCTTGGTCCGCAATTTGTGTATCTTTTGGGTTGTTCATTATTTTTACGAATCTGGTTTGGTTCAGAATCTGTATAATAATATAATAATAATAATAATAATAATCATTTTATTTAAAAGCGCCTTTCATGACACCCAATGACACTTAACAAACCAACACAGTGAATACAGAGCAAACATTATCAGCGACAAATTGAAATATAAAATACATAAAGGATATAAAATGGAAGATAAAAATACATTTAGTAAAGTTAATGATAAGCTAGTCTAAAGAGAT
>JBBPBX010039084.1:0-21812 GCA_038048925.1 Garcialebias charrua
ATATATATATATATATATATATATATGTATATATATATATATATATATATATATATATATATATATATCTTCTTCTTCTTCTTCTTCTTTCGGCTTTTCCCTTTTCAGGGGTCGCCACAGCGAGTCATCCTCCTCCACCTCACTCTGTCCTCTGCATCCTCTGTCCTCACTCCAACTACCTCCATGTCCTCTCTAACTGCATCCATATATCTCCTCTTTGGTCTCCCTCTTTGTCTTTTTCCTGGCAGCTGCATTTCTAACATCCTTCTACCAATATACCCACTGTCCCTCCTCTGGACATGTCCAAACCATCTCAGTCTGGCCTCCCTAACTTTATCTCCCAGTTGTTCAACATGTGCTGTACCTCTGATGATCTCATTCCTGATCTTATCCATCCTTGTCACTCCTAAGGAGAACCTCAGCATCTTCATTTCTGCTACTTCCAGTTCTTTCTCCTGTCTTTTTGTCAATGACACTGTCTCCAGACCATACAACATAGCTGGTCTCACCACTGTCTTGTAAACTTTTCCTTTGACCTTTGCTGACACCTTTTTGTCACAAATCACTCCTGAAACTTTTCTCCATCCACTCCATCCTGCCTGGACTCTCTTCTTCACCTCTTTACCACATTCCCCATTTTCCTGGACAGTGGACCCCAAGTACTTGAAGTCCTGCACCTTTGTGACCTCTGCTCCTTGTAGCCTCACTGTTCCACTGGCCTCCCTCTCATTCACACACATGTACTCTGTCTTACTACGGCTGACTTTCATTCCTCTTCTTTCAAGTGCATACCTCCACCTCTCCAAGTTCTCTTCCACCTGTTCCCTGTTCTCACCACAGATCACAATGTCATCTGCAAACATCATAGTCCATGGGGATTCCTGCCTGACCTCATCTGTTAGTCGGTCCATCACCAGAGCAAACAAGAAGGGGCTCAGAGCCGATCCTTGATGCAATCCCACCGCCACCTTGAAGCTATCTGTCACTCCCACAGCACATCTCACCACTGTCCTGCTGTCCTCATACATGTCCTGTACCAGTCTAACATACTTATCTGCCACTCCAGATTTCCTCATGCAATACCACACCTCTTCTCTTGGCACCCTGTCATATGCTTTTTCTAAATCCACAAACACACAATGGAGTTCTTTCTGACCCTCTCTGTACTTCTCTATCAACATCCTCAAAGCAAAGATGGCATCTGTGGTGCTCTTTCTTGGCATGAAACCATACTGCTGCTCACAGATAGTCACCTCTTGTCTAAGCCTTCCTTCCACAACTCTCTCCCAGATCTTCATTGTGTGGCTCATCAACTTAATTCCCCTGTAGTTGCTACAACTCTGTACATCACCCTTGTTCTTAAAAATGGGAACCAGCACACTTCTTCTCCATTCTTCAGGCATTTTCTCACCCTCAAATATTCCATTAAATATTTGAGTCAAAAACCTCACTGCCATCTCTCCAAGACATTTCCAAACCTCCACTGGTATGTCATCAGGTCCTACTGCCTTCCCCTTCTTCATTCTTTTCAGAGCTTTCCGGACTTCACCCTCACTAATCTTTCCCACTTCCTGGTCCACAGTTTCTATTACCTCCACTCTTCTTTCTCTTTCATTCTCTTCATTCATTAGCTCCTCAAAGTAATCCTTCCATCTTCCCATCACACTCTCCTCACTTGTTAGAACATTCCCATTCCCATCTTTAATAAGCCTAACCTGCTGCACATCCTTTCCAGCCTGATCCCTCTGTCTTGCCAATCGGTACAAGTCCTTCTCGCCCTCTTTAGTGTCCAGTCTCCCATATAACTCATTGTACGCCCTCTGCTTTGCCTTAGCTACTTCCCTCTTTGCTCTATGTCCCATCTCCTTATATTCCTGTCTCCGCTCTTCAGTCCTCTCACAGTCATATTTCTTCTTGGCTAATCTCTTTCTTTGAATGGCGTCCTGCACTTCACTATTCCACCACCAGGTTTCCTTATCATCCATTCTCTGTCCAGATGACACACCAAGTACCTTCCTACCTGTCTCTCTAATTACTGTTGCTGTAGTAGCCCAGTCACTTGGAAGCTCTTTCTTACCACCCAGAGCCTTTAACAGCTCGTCTCTGAATTTCTCACAACATTCTTCCTTCTTTAGCTTCCACCATTTGGTCTTCTTCTCTGGTTTTACTCTTTTTCTCTTCTTCGCAACAACAGTCATTCTACACACAACCATCCGATGCTGTCTGGCCACGCTCTCCCCTGCTACAACCTTACAGTCTCCAATCTCCCTCAGGTTTCCTCTTCTACACAGAATGTAGTCGACCTGTGTACTCCTTCCTCCACTCTTATAGGTCACTCTATGTTCCTCCCTCTTTTGGAAATAGGTATTGACTATAGCCATTTCCATTCTCTTGGCAAAATCCACCACCATCTGTCCTTCCTGGTTTCTTTCCTTGACACCAAACCTACCCATCACTTCCTCATCCCCTCTGTTTCCTTCACCAACATGTCCATTCAGGTCTGCTCCAATCACCACTCTTTCCTCCCTGGGAATACTCTCTATCACTTCATCCAAATCTTTCCAAAATGTATCTTTCTCCTCCCCATCACATCCAACCTGTGGAGCATAACCACTTACTATGTTTAGCATCAGACCTTCTACTTCTACCTTTAGACACATCACCCTATCTGACACTCTCTTCACCTCTACTACATTCTTTGCCAACTCCTCCTTCAGGACCACCCCTACTCCATTTCTCTTTCTATCCACACCATGGTAAAACAGTTTGAACCCTGCTCCAATACTGCGAGCCTTGCTGCCCTTCCACTTGGTCTCTTGGACACATAAAACATCTACCTTTCTTCTCTGCATCATGTCAGCCAGCTCTCTACCTTTGCCTGTCATTGTCCCCACATTTAGAGTTGCAACCCTCAGTCCTACATTCTTCACTTTCCTCCTCTCCCTCTGTCTCCTGACACGTTTCCTCCTCGGCGTCTTCCTCCAATATATATATATATATATATTTTTTTTTTATATTTTTTTTTATTATTTTTTTTATTTTTATTTTTTATAGAGAAAGAAAGAAAAGAGAAAGTGAGACAACAAAACAACAATTATCCACAAAAAGAGCACAAGGCGAACACACCAAACCTCCGTCCACAATCCTGCAAAGCACATGACAGAACACAGCAACGAAACATACAAGCATAAAGACTGATAATATTCATGACCTTGCATTAGATTTCTATATATAAACATACCCATACCTACAAATATATAGACAGTATACATACATATATATTTATATTCATTTATATACCCATCTACATATATCTACATATACATCCCTACATCCATTTGTGTGTGGTTGTGAGCATGCATAAGTGAATAAGGTTCCTCCAATAGAACATTTAGTAGCGATTGTGAAGCATCAGAGATCCGTCCCCCCAAAGCCCGAGACAGACGAAAGGGCGATCAAAGCCCAAGACCCCAGGAAGGACCCCGAGCCCAGAGTCCCCAGGACCACCCGAACAGGACGAGCCACTCGTCCACTCCCCAGATCCGACCAAGGGGAAGAACCGGACGAACCCCACCAGGGACCACACACAATGACCCCCCGGGGTCAACAGCGACAATACACAGGCCCCCGCCGGAGCCCGCTGCACCGACGTAGCCCCAGGGCCGGTCACCGAGGCTCGGGCACCGGGGACGCCCATCCCTCAGGTCCAGACCTGACAGGACCAGAGGACCCGAGCCCCACCAGGCAGCCACCAGGCCGAGCTGACAAACGCCCAAGCGCCCAGCCCCAGATAGTGAGGGCCCCAAGCACGCCCGTAGGCAGAGGAACACCCACCAGGGGGCCACGTGGCAGGAGCGCGACACTGGGTAGCCTCAGAAGTATCAGAGAGGGGGCAGTCCAAGTCCCAGCCTGACACTTAAACATTCATACACAGACACACTCATTCAGACCCACCCTCATCCTCACCCTCAGTCACAGAAAGACAAACAATAACGACACGCTCCATTCATAATCCCGATGCACACTCTATACCCCCTAGGTCCAAGACATGTACCTGCTCCCTACATGGGGCAGCCCACATCCAAACCCAGGAGGTAGGCCCATTGTAATGACTTTTATTAAATAAATAAAATGTTTTTATTTTATCACAAAAAGTTAATGTCACAAATAAATATAAAAAAACTGATCTAATTGTTCACTTAAGTAATTTATTAAAATGCAAGTGTGTGCTTTAACATTTTAAAGTCCAATACTTTGATAATTAATTAGTCATAAATAAAGACAAATTGTTAAGTTTAACTTTTCTAAATGGGAGTTTACAAAACGATTCATTGGTGTTTGGTGTTGTTATTGGTCCCAACATTAAGAAATACCAATAAATGTTTATTTTTAATCTTAATTATCTGAAGAACAGATTGTAGTGTTTATGTAACACGTAAAGAGCAGTGCCAGCTTGATTTCAAACCCCACGGCGCCAGCGTTCGTCTCCGCTCACCATTTTGACGACCTCGGGGTAAGCCTGCTCCGTCAGGTAGCCCCGGCTGACGGTCACGTAGTCCACCAGCTCGTTGAGCGTGGAGCGCTTGTACTCCTTCATCTTCAGGTCCGACAGCGTGTCCATGAAGTCAAAGACGGTGCAGCACTGCTGCAGCTTCTTCAGGAACAGCTCCGGCTGCTCCGGCGCCGGCACGTCTGTCGACACAAACAGGGCAAAGTCAGAACTGAGTCAAGGTTTCAACTGACCCACAGCTCGGGTCAAAATGTCCGTTTCCTGTTCTGTGACGAAGCACAGGAAGTGATAACCTGAGGAATCACAGCGAGGAGAAGAAGCTGAGCTCCATCTAACTGACACAAACCAAGAAGGACCACAGAGACCTGCAGCCTGACACTAATCACCACAGCCTGGACCTGATGTTCTGGCCCAGAAGAACTGGGCTTTGATACATAAGAGAAGCTGCAGCAGACCAATATCGCAGCCTTTGCTCGAGTTCTACAAACTGCTGCTGTCTGTCGAGCTCTGAATTAACAACACAGAACCTATTATGCAAGAGATGACTCTCAGCTACTACCACACCAAGGTGCAGCTCAGTATCTGTAAAAGTGACAGTTTTTCCATTTATGTCCTAACATTTCACAGCTTCTCTTCACACAAGTGGCCTGGTTAAGGTGAAGAACAAGGTTTAAAATGCCGACAATAAGCTGTACGTTCTTATTCTGACTTCACTGGACCTCAGGATTCTGAGGTTCTACTGCTTAAGACCAAATTAAAAGTCTTTAAAATAAATATAATTAGAAAACACAAAACGGTTCTTTTCTGCATCACAGTAACGGAGCGGCCAGAAAGATGCGTCCAAGTTTAACAGCGGAGTATAAACTGCACAGAAAGAGTATTTTTTTTAAATATATATTATATACAAGTCTAAATAATTTTAGTTATTATGCAAGAGAAAACTTACAGTTTCATTTGTCTTATTATGGTATACTGTAAAGGTGTAAATATGTTCAGAGTTCTCCTGCAGTGAGTAATAAACAGAACCTCTGCTTGAACTACGTTACATTATTTTGTAGTTCGTCCTGTAAATGTGCCTCAGAGCCCTCGGATGAAACAACTGAAAAAAAACCCGAACGGGTTCACTTCCTCTGGATAAGGTCGTCAAAATGTAATTTCAACATTTACATTTTAAAGACTGAAACAAACAAAACCAAAGAAACTCAGTTACTTTTCTTCTGAGTGGCCCCTGTTCTACGAAAACACTGGAGCTCTGTCCTGGTTTGAGCTCGGCGCCGATCTTATTCTGCTTCACAGCTTCGGAGCGGCAGAGACTCATGAGGGCTCCTTGGCAGGAGAAGAGAGGATCCACTGCTGCTTAATTACTGCTGTGAGCAAAGCCTAATGAGGCCCGGCATGAGCGAGAGAGCAGGCCGACCGCAGGAACTCCTTTAATTACACAACAGAGCCCAAACGAGCAGCTAACCACCAGAACCAGCAGCTGTCCATCACGTTTCTTCACCAACACAAAGAGCTGACACGAGACTGCATCTGTTCAGAAACTAAGACGTTTGATGAAATTTACGTCAACTTTAATGATTTTATAATACGGCTGCAGAGTCGATCCCTGTGGAGTGCTGCAACACAAACATGGAGGTTTTTCCTGCTCCACACTGGATCCTAGAGTCCTCAGGATACTCGGTCAGTACAAACATGCCGAGCCCTGGTTCCGTGAGGTCCAGCAGAACCTCAGAGGAAACACAGGTCAGTTCAGAGTCTGTTTGGGCTGGATCACGTGGAGCACAAGAAGCCGGGACCGCAGAGACACGAGCGCTCGGGCAGCATTACAGGAGTGCAGGACATGTGTTTTTTTTAACCAATATTTTAACTAAAAATATACATTTATCATGTTTGTTTTTAATTTCTGTTAAAATATTCATACAAATAAAATTACCTCTTCAATATGATTAATTTTTAGGACAAAATAAAGATTACTGCTAAGTTTTTAATTAAGACTTTTTCCACATGCCCATCCATCCAATAAAATTACCTCTTCAATATGATTAATTTTTAGAACAAAATAAAGATTACTGCTAAGTTTTTAATTAAGACTTTTTTTCCACATGCCCATCCATCCATCCATCCATCTTGCGGAGGAAACTGGGGTTCAACCATTGATCTGACTCCCTTCTCCAGTAGCCCTGAACAGACCTTACCAGGGATGCTAAGGAGAGTGATTCCCCCCATTATTGGAGCACACCCTCCGGTCCCTCTTTTTGAAGAGGAGAACAATGGCCCCAGTCTGTCAGTCCAGTGGCACTGCCCCTGATGTCCACGCGATGTTGCAAAGGCATGTCAACCAAAACAGCGCAACAACACCCAGAGCCTTAAAGAAATCAGGGCGGATCCCGTCCACCCCAAGAGCCCTGCGCCATGGAGTTTTACTGGTTTTTAATTAAACCATTTTTATCAAAGACTATATATAAATATGTATATGTGTACACACACACAGTATGTATATACGTATACTGTATAAAAATGGAAACATGTAAACAGCTGCTAACATTTCACCCTAAAATTAAAGGAGGAAAAAACTAAATCCAAGTAAAAAAAATCCAGGCAGGCTGCAGTTGTGAAAAGTTTCAGTCGGTCATGATGTCAACATACTGTGATCACAACCAGAACAGTCAACATCAGTTAAATCCAGTCCTGATCATTCTGATAGGAACGTTATTTGGGTTAAGGTAATCAGGAAATGCTTCCAGGACAGCCTTCTGCAGTCAGGTCTTATCAGGTTAGTATCTGAATATTACCGCGAGAGTAAACAGACGGCGCAGATACGTTTCAGGAGAGAAGAGGGAGTTCACAGAAGCCCTCAAGCTGGAACATGACAGCAGGATGAAGAAGTTAGGACATCATAAAATACCTGAAGTTTATTAGCATCCCCTTCAGTTTACGTATGTATAAACGCCACGTTCCACGTCCTACCAACAGGTAGGCCCACATGACCAACCCAATATCAGTACCGCTGTAGAACAGTAGCTGTGTTTCCATCCATTTTCATTTCGTATTTTGAGCTACCTCGCAAATATGTAAATACAAATTAATGCAGATCAGAAGTGTTTCCATCTACTGGCTTGAAGCGCTTCTACCAAGCCGCGCACAGCGTCATTACGTCAGACGTCAGCGTCATTACGTCAGACGTCAGCACTGCGCATGTCTACAGTAAACAGGAAGTAGCGGTTGAAAACAGAACCCGGCCACACATCTCGTCAAAATCGAGAGAATATTTCAGGTACGTGTTGCTATCGGGCGAGTTGTATTTATTCTGTCATGCCAACTAGTTTTAGCGATGTTACATGTTGTCCGGAGCGGAAACAGCTGAACGTCACGTGACGTGAATTTTCGCTACGTCAGAAATGAGTCGGAAAATGTGTTTCCATTTGTCGTTTAGCGCATCTCAAATCCCAAAAACCACCTCAAGCGAGCGTATAAACTTTTTAGCGTAATTCAGGAAGTAACCTCGCAATTTGCCGTTTCCATTAAGCTTTTCTGCTGCGCTATTGCAAATTGCGCAGCTAGAAACCTTGATGGAAACACGGCTAATGTGTGCAATGGATTCAGTAACAGGACAAATTGGTTTGTAAATGATTAAATATGAGCAGAAACAAACTAAAAGTGCAACAAAACGTAGATTTTTAATTTTACATGGTGATAACTATTGTTTATTTGGAGAAAAAAAACGGGACTATTTTTAGCTGATCTTCAGCAAACAGCTCTGCAGAGCTCTCTGCATGCATTGCACACAGTCAACGGGGAAAGCCCCGGTCTCTAAAAGCAGTAACCATGTGAGTGGCTTTGAGTTACAGGATGAGAGAGCGGGCAGCGCCAGCAGATGAACTCAGCTGGTCATTGCTTTGGTGTGAGCGTCATTTCTTGGAGCGGTCAGTCCAAGATGAAGGTTTTACTTCAGCATCTACCTTCTGCCTTCAGAAAACATTAAACTGGACTGAGAGGAGAAGCAGAGCTGCAGATGGAGGGATGTGGGTGTGACCTTCGCTCTGCTCTTCACTGCTGCTCGCTATAATAAAGGTTAATGATTCTGGACACAGGTGCTTCCTTTAAGACACACCTTCACGAGCAGTTACAGAAAATTATGCCAGGTATTGTCTGTCCAACAGGTCTCACTTGTAAATGAGTCTTCGAGGCTCAATGTGACTTATCTGTTTAAATAAAGGTTGAATGACAGGTATGAGTCCTTAACAGCTGATGGGCTGGAAAATGATCACTTCCTCATTTATACTCGGGGTGTCTTTAGATATGGTCTACAAACAACGTCTGATCACACGACAACACCTGCAGCAGCGAACAAAGAGGACGGTGACACACACGGTGCAACTTGTCATGTTTCCTGTTGGTGTCCCAGCAGCCCCCGCTGTCAATAATCAGCCTGTACGCCAGAGGAGAACGTTACGTAAAGGATTACTGAGAACAGACACGTCAGAACATCTGTCCACCCTGCCTTTAGGAACATCCAGGAGAACGAGTTGACAACAGCCACAACAAAGAACGAGTCGACAAGATCCAGAACATGAAGAACGAGCCAAACACAAACATCTAGAACATAAAGAACAAGCCAAACACAAACATCTAGAACATGGAGAACGAGCCAAACTCAAACATCTAGAACATGGAGAACAAGCCAAACACAAACATCTAGAACATAAAGAACAAGCCAAACACAAACATCTAGAACATAAAGAACAAGCCAAACACAAACATCTAGAACATAAAGAACAAGCCAAACACAAACATCTAGAACATAAAGAACAAGCCAAACACAAACATCTAGAACATGGAGAACAAGCCAAACACAAACATCTAGAACATAAAGAACAAGCCAAACACAAACATCTAGAACATAAAGAACAAGCCAAACACAAACATCTAGAACATAAAGAACAAGCCAAACACAAACATCTAGAACATAAAGAACAAGCCAAACACAAACATCTAGAACATAAAGAACAAGCCAAACACAAACATCTAGAACATAAAGAACAAGCCAAACACAAACATCTAGAACATGGAGAACAAGCCAAACACAAACACCTAGAACATAAAGAACAAGCCAAACACAAACATCTAGAACATAAAGAACAAGCCAAACACAAACATCTAGAACATAAAGAACAAGCCAAACACAAACATCTAGAACATAAAGAACAAGCCAAACACAAACATCTAGAACATGGAGAACAAGCCAAACACAAACATCTAGAACATAAAGAACAAGCCAAACACAAACATCTAGAACATGGAGAACAAGCCAAACACAAACATCTAGAACATAAAGAACAAGCCAAACACAAACATCTAGAACATAGAGAACAAGCCAAACACAAACATCTAGAACATAAAGAACAAGCCAAACACAAACATCTAGAACATAAAGAACAAGCCAAACACAAACATCTAGAACATAAAGAACAAGCCAAACACAAACATCTAGAACATAAAGAACAAGCCAAACACAAACATCTAGAACATAAAGAACAAGCCAAACACAAACACCTAGAACATAAAGAACAAGCCAAACACAAACATCTAGAACATAAAGAACAAGCCAAACACAAACATCTAGAACATGGAGAACAAGCCAAACACAAACATCTAGAACATAAAGAACAAGCCAAACACAAACACCTAGAACATGGAGAACAAGCCAAACACAAACATCTAGAACATAAAGAACTAGCCAAACACAAACACCTAGAACATGGAGAACGAGCCAAACACAAACATCTAGAACATAAAGAACAAGCCAAACACAAACATCTAGAACATAAAGAACAAGCCAAACACAAACACCTAGAACATAAAGAACAAGCCAAACACAAACACCTAAAACATAAAGAACAAGCCAAACACAAACATCTAGAACACGGAGAACGAGCCAAACACAAACATCCAGAACACGGAGAACGAGCCGACAAGATCCAGAACATGGAGAACAAAACAACATCTAGAAGATGAAGAATGTGCCAAACACAAACATCCAGAACATGGATGAAAACTGCGTGTGCAGTAACACATCTTTAAGGACCCAGCTGACCAGCAGCCTGGGATTAGATGCTTCACGGTGAAAACACCAGAAGCTAACAGAAAGTATGTTTTTTAGAGGAACAGCTGAGCTAACAGTATATTAACGTCTTGGAAACTTATCCACAACTCCAACGTTTCAGAGTTTTTACTAACTTCTTCTGATGACCTCAGTTATTCCTGACAGACTCTCTTCAGGGTTTAGTGACGATTTCAAAACACACAACTTTACTGCAACATGTTTCTACAACAGGAAGCTACGGGAACTCGACTGGGACAAACGGCACCATGGAGTGCAGCAATGACTGCTGACTCAGCACAGATGAACAAAATCTATATTTAACCAAGACCACTTTCAAGAAGCTTCAACAAAGTTTTTTTTCTTGGCTACTTTAACAAATATTTTACTTTTTGTGGAAGTCGAACTGGATCGTGTTCTAATAAATAAAATAATCTCGACATGAACGGTGAACCACACATTCAGTGTTTCTTGCAGACAGGAAACAGCAGAAAGGTAATCATCAGTAACATTAGGAAGCTAAAGTACGGATGTGTTGCACGGTTCTGTTGGGTCAAACTGGCGCTGCGGGAGGAAAACGTGAGGAGTCCTGATACACGCTGCACTTTCTGAGCTAAAAATAAAAACAAAGTGAACCGCGTCCGACAAAAGTCATATTGTCACAACTCGGTCAGAGGAAGGAACGTTGCACAATAACGACTAAACAATGCAGACGAAACAAAACACATTTTAGTTTCCAAACTGTAAAACATTATAATCCACATTAATTTGACTTTCAGGTTTAATAAAAACTAAAAACATGTGATACAGACACACAGACACACCGGCTGTGCACAGGAAACAGCTCGCGTGTCATGGAACAACTGGAACATATAAATATATGTAATGACCCAGATAGAACCTCCCTGTAACGCCATGTTCTCAGGTGTTACTGCGAGGCAACAGGCTGCTGTCAGTCATCAACTCGTGGAGCGGTTCTGCTGCAGCAGCCGACAAACTGCAGAGCCGAGGAGGTTCTGGTCCGGCCAGGTACCAGAGGGTCATTAAAACAAGTGGATCTTTAAATGCTATAAATCACTTGGGTCAAAGAGCGTTTTTATGTCTGAACGAGTCACGGGTCAGAGTTCTGGGGCTTTAAATTAAGGGCAGGTACCTGCCGCCTGTTTGCACTCAGACCCTGTGCTGGGGATGACTCTCAGCTACTACCACACCAGATTTTAGCTCAGTATCTGTAAAACTGACGGAGTCACAGCTGTTTCTGTTTGCTGCAGTCTTCTAACCATTTCAGAGTTTAATAGCTGATCTGAGATAGTTATTTTTATGAAAGATTCAGTGAAAGAGCCATGGAGGTGAATTACGGGCGATAACAGATGTAGGGTGTAGGAAAAAACCTGTTTTGGATAAGTCTTTAAATCTGCTGCAAATTTAAATCTGCCAGTATTCAAACAAATTGAAACTTTGTAGTCCTGCTTGTGTCTGAAGACTACTTCCTGTAAAGTCTTCTTCTTCTACTGTTATTCCTGCAGCACAGCTGAACATTTCATCTGTAGAGACACCTCCTGTTTTTTTTAAAGGTCCACAACACGACTTAATCACTTGTTCACAAATGCACCGCCTGTTCATTAATTTTTTTTAAAAGTAATGACAGAACTCTAAATAAACAGAATACATGTAATTTATTAAAACATGCTACTTTTTATTCCTCCTGCTGTCAGAGGCAGTGTGAGCTACAACATAAAAGCTGAACTTCAGGCTGGATGTAAGACCCAGCAGAACCAGAACTTGAATCTACAAAGAACGAAGACGCAACACCTGCACCTTCAGCTGGAGAACAAAATGTCGACAAGTTGATCAAATTAAATCCAGCTTTAGAGACATGTTGCCTCAAACAATCTAAACGTTTCTTCACATCTTTATTTATTTCAGGTTTAATAAAAACTAAAAACATGCGATACAGACACACAGACACACCGGCTGTGCACAGGAAACAGCTCGGAGAGTGGTGAAGGCTGCACAGAGGTCTGTCGGAGTCAGTCTCCCCTCTATCACAGACATTTACACCTCCAGATGCAGGAAAAGAGCCACCTGCATCATGAAAGACCCCACTCACCCTGCACACACACTTTTTGCCCCACTCCCCTCAGGAAGGAGGTTGAGGAGCATTAAGTGTAGAACCACTAGACTGAGGAACAGCTTCTACCCTGAGGCTGTTAGACTCATGAATAAATAAATAATAAGAGTAAACACTGCAAAATATCACATCATGCTGATCTGTTTTCTTGTTGCTGTGTTCATATGTGACCATTTGCTCATATAGACTCATGTTCGTGCGGCTGTCTGTTTGTAATGATTTTGTTTTTCTATTACATTAGTGCTTAGTGTATTTCTAGTTGATGTTTTTCTTAGTTAATCCTAGATGTTATTACTGTTTTTCTCTTACATTCTGTTGTTGAATGTAACTGGGACCCTGTGTACATAATCTCATTTCATACCACATGCGGTGCAAATGACAATAAAGATTCTCTGACTCTGATTTATTTGTTGGTTAAATCACTTTGTTTTGTGATGCTACAACCGTGACAAAATAATTCCTGCTAGTTGCATTTTAAAGTTGGAAAATAAGCTTTAAAACATTTATTTTAATTACAATTACATATAATTTGTTATATTATTATATATATTATAAAAAATATATATACTGTACCGGTAATTAATTCCCAGCCTTCTGAAGATAGACAACCTTTCTGAGCAGTTTCCACAGACACGAGAGGTTCATCATTTCATTTGATGAGAGTCTCTCTGTTCTGACGGGATGCCGTCGTGTCCCAGCTCTGACAGGATGGACCTGATCACGTCAAGATGATCGTTTTCTCCATCACTTTGTTCAAGTCACTTCCTAAAAATCTTTAAGTCACTTCCTAACATTTTTTATCCTCTCAACCGAAGATTATTTTCTGCATATCTTTACAGAAAACTTGTAAATTATTACTGAACAAGGCAGGAGAACCTGTAGCGTGGATGTTTTAGGACCATCGGCCGACGTTTGATGTGTAAAATCTGCTCTTTGAGGCAGCAGGAAAAACACAAAGGCAGCCTTCAGCTGAAAGGTCCCGTCTCACATAGCAGGAATTCCTTCTGCTGCCAACACCACAGGAGTCCAGTGAAGACTGAGCAACACGGGCCGTACCTGTCCTTCACCTCACACACACAGCTCGCTCTGCTGCACAGGGTCCAAACACAACAACCAGGCCACACATCAAACACCTGCTTCCATCCAAGGGTGCGAATCTCTCAGTGTCTGGAGAATCGATTTGATTCTGATTTTTGGTGTCACGATTTGATTCAAAATCGATTTTTCGATTCAGAAACGATTTTTGATTCAGAAACGATTTTTCTATTAAAATGGTCATAAATTTAGTTTCAGTTTTGTAACTGACAAGCTGAAAAGAATAAACAACAATGTAAACAAATGGAACATTTATTTAAAACAATAATTTTAAACTGAAAACATTAAACAACAATGTAAACAAATAGAACATTTATTTAAAACAATAATTTTAGGTTCCTTATTGTGTCAATTTTTTTGCATCTTTTGATATTTATACCAAAAATAGGAACAAATAATACAGGAATGCATTAAATTCTGTAACTCAAATAACCAGTATTAGGTTAGCTTTTTGCTCGGTTACTTATAGAAGATTATTGTTTGAATTGATTGTTTGAACTTGTTTTGTTTTTTAAAAAAGGGGCAGATAAAATAAGATTTCTTATTCTTTCTGCCACCTTTCATTTTATGTATTCGTTCATATACTGTACTATGAGATATGGTTTTATTTTCTTTATCTTTTGGGTTTTAATGGAAAATGAAAAAAAAAATCGATTTTGGGGCTTTTAGAATAGATTCTGAATCGCCAGGACTAAGAATCTACCGGTAGATTATTATTATTTTTTTTAAATCGATTTCTTTTCCTGCACCCCTACTTCCATCACAGGTGAGCTGGACTCAGAGTCGGGATATAAACTTTTACCTGCTGCCCGCTTATGTTGCCTTTATGTTTATGACATTTAACAGCTGACAAGTTTGTAAAATTGATATTTATAATAAAACCAACAAAAAAAAATTTTTTTAGGCAATGTCAGGTTTCAACATATGAGTTATAACCAGCTAATTCAATCAGACTTTAGTGATATGAGAGTATTATTTCAGACTTCATAATGATTAGCTTAACATTTATCGTTACATTAATAGGATAAAACTGCCAGCAGTTTTTCTGCAGCAAACTAAAACATCCCTGCACATGAAATCATGAAGCACCAGTTTCTCCATTAAAGCAGTAAAATACACAACTTGCCTTTTGGTAAAGCTTCCCATCATTAGACAGACCGGGTCCGCTGGAAGAAAGCAGCTCCTTAAAGCAGAGGCTAACTTTAACATGCCACGCTACTATGCTAGTGTCCACCCCCCACAGCCCCCGGCAATAAAAACTCACTTGATTTCCTCCCCCCAGCAGAAACAAACAGCAGCAGACGGTCATGAAAGTTGTAGTGGGAGAAATTTTTGAGCCAAAAGTGGAAAACGGTTGGGTTATTGAATCCACACCGCTCCCGTTAGGTGTTTGTAGCAAGTCTGGATGGAAAAATGTAAAGAGACACCTCGAGGGTCGAGTTTCTCCCAAGGGGAGGATGGGAAGAGTTAAAAAAAAAAAAAAACACGAGTGTGTCTGTGGGCTTCAGTGGCTAAACGGAGTCCGGAGGGAGCATGGTGGGCTGGACGGCATTGTGCATCTCCATCGTTATTTTTTTTACTTCTGTCTTTTTTAAAGCACATGGAAGTCAGAGACTGATCAGTCTTCCAACGTGAGACGAAGCTAATTCTGGTTGAACATGCTGACGGTACCGTCAGCCGTAGAGACGCGACCCTACATGAGTCAGGGGCTGCTGCTGATACCCGACACGTGCTCCTAGAGGTGGCGTCCGCCATCTTTCCAGCCATTTATAACAAAGCATCTGCAGCAGGATGACGGGGCCGATTGTCAGATTTTATGCAAGTACGACAGCAAGATAAACGCTCATCCCAGGTTAAAATAATTGATCTACAACGTAGTATGAAGCAACTGCAGAAACAGCTGTTCTCCAGGAGACCCAGCCCTACACTCTACGGACTCTGAGGATGTTGTAACATATCGTACCTGCTCATTAGTACATCTCTTCTCAAACTGCCTGACAGACGCTGCATTCAAGCTGCACCCGGAAATCCGGCTACGGTACTTCCTGGACATTTTTTTTTCTGCCTGCCACCTGTGACAAACTTGTAGATGGTTTCTACGAGTCCAACTTTCTGTCTCCGCTGAGAAGAGTCGTCCAGAGCAACAAACGCTCATAAGAACATGAGCAGAAAGTACATCATGCATCTTAATGCTGCCAGTTTTACTTTAAATCACATGCAGACATTTGTCAGCGCTGTGATTTGCAGGAAAACTGGACTGTCCACACGGGAGCGCTATTCACCCCAAGCTCCGAGGTGAGGGTCGTGAGATCCCTGAACAAAAGACTTCTGGAGACCAGCTCCGCTCCGTGTGATCCTGATCAGAATCAAACGAGGTCAGAAACGGGACGGATTGACGAAGCAGAACCGGGCCTTCTGCTCTGAGCTGATATTGCTTGTGTGGGCGTGTCTATTGTGAAAATTCCTGAGAAAAGGGCGTCGTCGTCCCTCCCTGGTATTCCCTTCAGGAAGCTGCACCTTCCTGGTCTTCCTCCTGACACGTAAATGTGTCAGCGCTCTGAGATCTGTGACTAACTGATAAAGAGGAGGTGCTAACGGAGAGCAGTGTGAGAAAGAAATTAAGCTTCTCAGAGCGCTGAGACAAGTGTATTAAAGCAATCCTTTAACACCTTAAAGTGGCACTCAACCCACTGTGAAACGGTAGCCCCGCCCCCAAGACGAAATTCAAAGAATGCAACAAAGTGGGAGTGTCAACAGACACCTAAAGGAGGGGGAGGCGGGAGGGGGTTGAGCGAGGAGGTGTGGCCAGGACGAGAGACAGTTATTGTTTCTGAATGTTAAAATTACATTAGTAATAAACAACAAGCAACAACAAAGAATAATTATGTACTGTACTCACCCGATCTATCCGAAACAAAAGGCGTAAAAAAATTAATAAATAAAAATACAAGATATGCCGTGACCGGGGTTCGAACCTGGGTCTGTCGGATCCTAAACCCGCACCTACACCATTACCGTTATGCATTACTCGTCCATCGCAATATAAGAAAACAAATACAACCGAATAGTTTCGATGTAGTGAAAAGTATTTCTAAAATAAATAAGTTAAAATATACAAATAACTATTGCCATTCCGAAAACTATAATATGCTTCTTTGCAGTACTTTTCCGGAGTGCAATGTACCACTTCCATATAAGGTATGAACTGCAGCGAGGACCTTCTCATCTCTGCAGGGGATTGGCTCTGCTTGAACCACTTTCGTGACGACAGAGTGAGAAAACACATCACAGTGAGAATCCTAGACCAATCAGAAAATTAAGGTGTAATTCACCAGTTCAACCCATAGGACTACCGTAAACACGTTTTTAGACCAAATATTGCCGATTTAAACTAATATGCACAAATATGTGAAGATTAACACAGACATAGTGCTATACAACATTTTAGACACATTCTAGGGAGTTTATCAGCTAAAAAAAAGTTAATTTGGAGTTTAGTTCCTCTTTAAAAAGAGCGGAAGATACTGAACAACCATTGGACTTAGTCTTCAGAGTGGCAGAGCAGAACACTCCTACAGGGTCCAAATCAACGTGAAGGACCATCAGACAGGTACTGAAACAGAACCTGGAGATCCAAGAGAGGACAGCCTGTTGATTCAAGACAAGAGGCGGTCCCTGCGGTGTACCTGAAATCAAACCAGGTCCTCTGAGGTCAGGTCTGTTGGTAGATTTGATGTAAAGACTGAATTTACTGCTCCGTGGTTTTAAAAGGAGGCCGCTGGCATCCATCACAGAGAGCCTGCTGTTAATCTCTGGCTCCAAGCTCAAAGCAAACCACTGAATCACAAATTAATCCTTGTTCTTCCACTTAGGTTTATGTGGACGTTTATGGCTGCGCAGGGAGACTCGAAGGGAAGAGGACAGGTCTTATAACCAGAAGGGAGCTGCACTGACGGCAGACCTGGGATCAGAAACTGTGCCGTCACATTTTACAAACTCCAGGACAAAATATGCTCCAGTTTCAACAGGAAAATCTTTACATCTGCTCTGACTAAATATTTAAACATACGGTCTCCTGCTGGGCTGCAAAAAAAGTGACTGTCCACACATCACCTGGGTTTCAAACCTTCACTCGTCCAACGTTCACACCTGGTCTCAGGTTCTCTTACCCTTGAGCAGCGGCAGCGGCGTGAGCTCGATGGGTTTGCCCTGAGAGCGGAACTGGGACGAACTCTGCGACCGCTTCTGCTTCGCCTTCCTGACAGACTTCCGGGAAAATCCGTCCACTTTGTCCACGGATGGGGACGTTGTAGGTGCAGAGGACATAGCCCTGTTGGGAGAGACATGGGGAGTTAAAACAGGCTCAACAGACATGAGTTCAAAGGTCACTGATGAAAGATCACGCATCAAACCCTGAGAACAGAACTGACGTCAGGAGGGAAATCTTTAAATTTATGAAATTTATATTTTAGTAAAGATGTTTGCTCCAAAAGTAAAGTAAAACCTATTTAAGAAGATAAATTTGTCAGCATCCATTTTTTTTTCTTTTTAAATAAAAGTACGTCTTGCAAGACGTCTAAATTGTTCAACAAAAGGACTCTAAATAAAATTTAAAAGAGTCTGGAGGAAACAGCAATCCTCTCCAACTATTCAGGTTACATCAAATAAAAGTATTTGCTTACAAAATTAAAATAAAAACTTTCATGATTTAACTTCAAGTTGTTTCTATTGTGTTGTTGGTTTCTCGTCACGATGCTGAAGTTCTTTTAATAATCAAGAGTTTCAGTTATAATGTTGTTCCATTAACATTTTCACTTTAATGACTCATCACTTTATGTCATTTCCTTCATGTCCAGAAGACTCTGACGAGTTTCTGGACTCGACAAGAATAAATCAAAGTGTAAAGGAGACAAAAGCACTAACATAAAAACAACACGAACCAACCAGCAGCGATATTCATCATAAATAAACAGTAAAACAAATAAAAAACTACCAGAGTTTCATTAATACTTCAGGGAGGAGTCACATCAAGCATGTTAAAACATGCATGAAAACAAAAAACTGTTAACAAAGGTTATTTTGTTTATAAACATTAACATTAAACCTTTATGAAAAAATAGAGTTCATGTTTTAATATTTTGTCTGAAGCTCAACGAACTCCAAAATAAACTTTATTTTAAAACATCAAAACTGATTTATTTTTTATTTTTTACAAAAGCGCTCCAAAGGGATTATGGGTAATATGTATCATTTGACTTCGCATTAAAGCAAATAAAACCCTCCAATAGATTTACAGAAATATTAAATCAGAAATAAAACAAAAAATAGAACACCAGTCCAAAAAAAAAAAAGTATATAAAACGAGTTCGTGAACGGGACAAAGAAGTTGCTAAATGTTGGAGAAATGACGGAGCAGAGCATCATGGGAAGGTTTGATGGAAACCATGCAGAGTAGGAGTCTGACAGAGGACGGTGAAAATCTGAGGTGGTTCTGTTGAGGTGAGGACAATGAATCACCCGCAGACATGAAGCCCCAACACTTCATCAGTCAAATGGTTGTTCATTTCGGATCAGAACCTGGAGTCTGGACTGGATGTAGTGCAGCGTCAAGGGGACATGGTCCCTGTCCAGAACCAAACTGAGTTAGCTGGACTGCATGAGGGCCTGGGAGGAAACGGACAGCAGCTGCTGAACACTGTTATGTAACGAAAGACACGCTGCAGGCTGAGCTGCTTCTGTCAAAGTCAACCAGGGTCCAGAACGTCCACAATGTGAGACAGAGTGGACAAACGGAGGCAGCACAGCACACTGGTCGGTCGAAAAGTTTCTAATGGCGCCGAGAGATAAATAAAAAACAATATAGTTAATAAACTTTCACCTGTTTTACCAGTACTTCATTTTTTCTACCAAAGGCCAAAATTCTGAACCACAACCAGGTGTGATCTTTCAAAGCGCAGGTACTTCTTAAATCAGAACCTCACATGACTCGCTGTTTTTTTTTTATTCAGTCAAAACTTTATTTAAAAACTCAAGGAAGGCGAGGGAGTTTGACACTAAACTGCTTTAACAGCTAAACACTTTGTAAAACATACCACACTACAGTAATTGAAACGGGTACATTTACAAGTTTCGTTTTTACTTCCGTAGAGGTGAAAATGTGCAATAACTGCGAGAGGTGATGAAATCAAGTTGTAACTTGCACTTTTCCCAACAACATGCCCACACTTCTAAAGTGTTTCAGAAATGTTTTAGCAGAACCCCGACAGGAAAGCTGTCGTCTGAAACAATGGAAATTATTCTACAACAAGCTCATTCAGCGTACAGGAAAACACGCTGGCTCAGTCTACAACCTGGAGCGAGAACAAATTCAAAAGGCTGCAAAGAGACCAACGTATATCTATAAACAGTGTTTAATCTGCAGGATTCTGATGGGGCGGTCTGCAGGTGCAGAAACCAAGTGCATGTTTAATGTTAGTTTTAGGGGCAGAAAAATTATATTTAGTGGTACTGTTTAGGGTACTAGACTTCTTAACAAACAGACCACAGTCCGTGAAGATCCACAACTTCTCCTCCTCCACCATCACCCTCAGCACTGGCTCTCCTCAAGGATGTGTGCTGAGCCCTCTTCTGTTCACTCTGCTCACATATGATTGTACAGCCACACATCCAGGCTGTCATATTGTTAAGTTTGCAGATGATACAGCTGTGGTGGGATGCATCACAAACAATGATGAGTCCAGCTACAGACAGGAGGTGGAACATCTGGAGAGCTGGTGCAAAGAGAACAACCTTCACATGAATAGCTGTGTTTCCATCCATTTTCATTTCGTATTTTGAGCTACCTCGCAAATATGTAAATACAAATTAATGCAGATCAGAAGTGTTTCCATCTACTGGCTTGAAGCGCATCTACCAAGCCACGCACAGCGTCATTACGTCAGACGTCAGCGTCATTACGTCAGACGTCAGCACTGCGCATGTCTACAGTAAACAGGAAGTAGCGGTTGAAAACAGAACCCGGCCACACATCTCGTCAAAATGGAGAGAATATTTCAGGTACGTGTTGCTATCGGGCGAGTTGTATTTATTCTGTCATGCCAACTAGTTTTAGCGATGTTACATGTTGTCCGGAGCGGAAACAGCTGAACGTCACGTGACGTGAATGTTCGCTACGTCAGAAATGAGTCGGAAAATGTGTTTCCATCTGTCGTTTAGCGCATCTCAAATCCCAAAAACCACCTCAAGCGAGCGTATAAACTTTTTAGCGTAATTCAGGAAGTAACCTCGCAATTTGCCGTTTCCATTAAGCTTTTCTGCTGCGCTATTTCAAATTGCGCAGCTAGAAACCTTGATGGAAACACGGCTAATGTGAAGAAGACGAAGGAGATGATTGTGGACTTCAGAAGGAACAAACACACCCACACCCCACTGTATATAGGTGGATCTGCGGTGGAGGTGGTCTCCAGCTACAAGTACCTGGGTGTACACTTGAATGATAACCTCAGCTGGAGCAATAACACCACCAGCCTGATCAAGAAAGGACATCAAAGACTCTACTTCCTCAGACGGCTGAGACGAGCTGGTCTGAGAAGCTCAGTCCTCACCTCGTTCTACAGGTGTGCAGTGGAGAGCGTCCTGTGCTCCAGCATCAACGTGTGGCATGGAGGCTGCACAGTTGCAGAGAGGAAAGCTCTACAGAGAGTGGTGAAGGCTGCACAGAAGTCTGTGGGAGTCAGTCTCCCCACCATCACAGACATTTACACCTCCAGATGCAGAAAAAGAGCCACCTGCATCATGAAAGACCTCACTCACCCAGCACACTCACTCTTTGCACCACTCCCCTCGGGACGGAGGTTGAGGAGCATCAAATGTAGAACCACTAGACTGAGGAACAGCTTCTACCCTGAGGCTGTCAGACTCATGAATAAATAAATAATAAGAATAAACACTGCAAAATGTCACATCATGTTGATACT
>JBBPBX010039086.1:0-10441 GCA_038048925.1 Garcialebias charrua
ATGGATAGATGTTTGATGGATGGATGGATGTTTGATGGATGTTTGAGATGTTTGATGGATAGATGGATGGATGGATGTTTGATGCATGGATGTATGGATGGATGGATGTTTGATGGATGGATGGATGGATGGATAAAGTGTGGACCTCAGTCAGTAAATCCATCTGTCTGGGTTCAGGAAGGTAGGATGTTTGATGGATAGATGTATGGATGTTTGATGGATGGACGTTTGATGGATGGATGGATGTTTGATAGATGGATGGATAAAGCGTGGACCTCAGTCAGTAAAGAATCCATATGTCTGGGTTAAGGAAGGCAGGATGTTTGATGGATGATGGATGTTTGATGGATAGATGTTTGATAGATGGATGGATGCATGGATGGTTGGATAAAGCGTGGACCTCAGTCAGTAAAGAATCCATCTGTCTGGGTTCAGCAAGGCAGGATGTTTGATGGATGGATGTTTGATGATGGATAGATGGATGTTTGATGGATGGATGGGTGGATGTATGGATAAAGCGTGGACCTCAGTCAGTAAAGAATCCATCTGTCTGGTTCAGGAAGGCAGGATGTTTGATGGATGGATGGATGTATGGATGTTTTATGGATGGATGGATGCATGGATGGATGGATAAAGCGTGGACCTCAGTCAGTAAAGAATCCATATGTCTGTTTTCAAGAAGGCAGGATGTTTGATGGATGGATGGATGATGTTTGATAGATGGATGCATGGATGGATGGATGGATGGATGGATGGATGGATGGATGGATAAAGCGTGGACCTCAGTCAGTAAAGAATCTATCCGTCTGGGTTCAGCAAGGCTGGATGTTTGATGGATGGATGGATGTTTGATAGATGGATGGATGGATGTATGTATGGATGGATAAAGCATGAACCTCAGTCAGTAAAGAATCCATCTGTCTGGGTTCAGGAAGACAGGATGTTTGATAGATGGATGGATAGATGGATGGATGTTTGATGGATGGATGATGGATGGATGTTTGATGGATGGATGTTTGATGGATGATGTGTGGATGTTTGGATGGATGTTTGATGGATGATGTGTGGATGTTTGATGGATGGATGGATAAAGCGTGGACATCAGTCAGTAAAGAATCCATCTGTCTGGGTTCAGTAAGGCAGGATGTTTGATGGATGGATAGATGGATGTTTGATGGATGGATGGATGGATGGATGTTTGATGGATGGATGGATGGATAAAGCGTGGACCTCAGTCAGTAAAGAATCCATCTGTCTAGGTTCAGGAAGCCAGGATGTTTGATGGATGGATGATGGATGGATGTTTGATGGATGGATGGATGGATGTTTGATGGATGGATGGATGGATGTTTGATAGATGGATGTATGTATGGATGGATAAAGCGTGGACCTCAGTCAGTAAAGAATCCATCTGTCTGGTTTCAAGAAGGCCGGATGTTTGATAGATGGATGGATAGATAGATGGATGGATGTTTGATGATGAATGATGGATGGATGTTTGATGGATGGATGGATGGATGGATGTTTGATGGATGGATGGATAAAGTGTGGACCTCAGTCAGTAAAGAATCCATATGTCTGGGTTCAGGAAGGCAGGATGTTTGATGATGGATGGATGATGTTTGATGGATGGATGGATGGATGGATGTGTGTGGATGTTTGATGGATGGATGGATGTATGGATGGATAAAGCGTGGACCTCAGTCAGTAAATAATCCATCTGTCTGGGTTCAGTAAGGCAGGATGTTTGATGGATGGATGGATGTTTGATGGATGGATATATGTTTGATGGATGGATGGATGTTTGATGGATGGATGGATGGATGTTTGATGGATGGATGGATGTTTGATAGATGGATGGATGGATAAAGCTTGGACCTCAGTCAGTAAAGAATCCATATGTCTGGGTTTAGGAAGGTAGGATGTTTGATGGATGATGGATGGATGGATGTTTGATGGATGGATGTTTGATGGATGGATGAATGCATGGATGGATGGATAAAGCGTGGACCTCAGTCAGTAAAGAATCCATATGTCTGGGTTCAGGAAGGCAGGATGTTTGATGATGGATGGATGATGTTTGATGGATGGATGGATGGATGGATGTGTGGATGTTTGATGGATGGATGGATGTATGGATGGATAAAGCGTGGACCTCAGTCAGTAAATAATCCATCTGTCTGGGTTCAGTAAGGCAGGATGTTTGATGGATGGATGGATGTTTGATGGATGGATATATGTTTGATGGATGGATGGATGTTTGATGGATGGATGGATGGATGTTTGATGGATGGATGGATGTTTGATAGATGGATGGATGGATAAAGCTTGGACCTCAGTCAGTAAAGAATCCATATGTCTGGGTTTAGGAAGGTAGGATGTTTGATGGATGATGGATGGATGGATGTTTGATGGATGGATGTTTGATGGATGGATGAATGCATGGATGGATGGATAAAGCGTGGACCTCAGTCAGTAAAGAATCCATCTGTCTGTTTTCAGGAAGGCGGGATGTTTGACTCACCAAATACCAAATGACCTCTTGGACTAGCTGAAAACCTGTACATGTAAAAATATGAAAAAGTTAAAAAACAATTCTCAAGTTTATACAATACACTTATACAGTATTCTGTATTATTCAGTATTCAGTATTCCAACAACAGTATTCTTATACCTACATAAAACTGCAGTCAACGTGATGACGTAACGAGGCTGCAACGTGATGACGTGATGACGTAACGACGCAGTTCGTCCGTCTGCTCACTGCTCAGAGGTAAAAAAAAAAAAAAAAAAGAGCAGAATTAGCAGAAAAATGACGTTGGAAACATTAAAACCCCTCTACCCTATTAACGCATGTTAAATTACAGCGTTAGTCACGCTGTTATTGTGACGTGACACGTTCACGGTAGTGACGCTAACGCGACGTGCGTTTAATTTTGTCTTCGTCGCGTTAAGACTCTAAATAACCACTAAAAACATCCACAAGTGATGCATATATAGTATCGCTGATTTATATAAATGTCTATAAAAGTTTTCAACAGCGTTGAAAGGTTGTCACGCTTCTGAAGTGAAGTTACGTTACATGCTAACGCTAGCCGCAGCTAGTTTGAGCTGCGTCTTTCTTCACGCACTCAAAACTCATGCACAGATACTTCCTAATTTATCTAAATGTTGATAAAGTTTTCTACAGTCTTCACAGTTTGTGACGCTGCGGTTAAAGTCACGTTACTACTGGATTAGGTTAACATTTCCTTGAGATGATGTCATCAAAAGCAACAAAAAAATTTTTTTAATTCTTACCTGAATGAAGTCAATACACTCTGACACTCTGTCCACCTACCGCTGCAAAATTTTATTTAAATCGCTCTCCAAAAATAATCTCCGCTCACCTACATGCACTCAACACACGACGCCATAACTCTGCACGTGTAAGCTCAAGGGGCTTTAACTTTTAAAAACTCGGTCACCTGAGGCCCCGCCCTGAGCCCCCGCCCACTACAGGGTCTCCACATCACGAGAGGAGGGGCGGCGTTGGAGTTTCGCGCGGTCTCCACATCACGAGAGGAGGGGCGTTGCAGTTTGGCGCCATGTGTGTCAGTGAGCCACACACACGGCTGCAATAAATGCAACCGATACACAAAAACATACACACCACACACAAATACCCTGGGAGGTGCGTAGCCAGCCAATTTTATAAATGTAAATAACTTTTTATTAAAACAATTTTAAGTGTTAAAGCACACTCCAACTCATCCAGGCAGCCTATTAGCCACAAGTTACGCTGATATTGATGAGAAAAAACAATGTTTACATATTAATATATTTGGATACAATCTGTGTTTTATCCAGACATTGGCAAAGGCTGGCTAATACCAAATGTCCCGATAATGTCGGTACGTAGTCTGGCGCATAGGCGGGCCAATACGCTTGCACCAACACACACACACACACACACACACACACACACACACACACACACACACACACACACACACACACACACACACACACACACACACACACACACACACACACACACACACACACACACACACACACACACACACACACAGGTTTGTTTTACTATCTTTGTGGGGCCATTGCATTGACTTCCATTCATTTTTCATTCATTTCTATAGCCTAACCCTGACCTTTACCCTAAACCTAACCATTACCAATGCATACCTAACCCTAACCTTAACACATCCTCAATTCACACCTTAGTCCTAAACCTAACCCCTAACCCACCAACGGGACTTCTTCTTATGGGGCCCGGGCTTTGGGCCCCATAAGAACCAGTT
The DNA here is from genome assembly GCA_038048925.1 of Garcialebias charrua. NCBI lineage: Eukaryota > Metazoa > Chordata > Actinopteri > Cyprinodontiformes > Rivulidae > Garcialebias > Garcialebias charrua. The sequence goes on from JBBPBX010039086.1 coordinate 4,302, forward strand.
GGGCCTCACAATTTGGTAAAACTCAGAAAACTGGGCCTTACAACGTAGCATAAACAAGGACACACACACACACACACACACACACACACACACACACACACACACACACACACACACACATCAAAGACACTAGAACTTGCATTTGACCTGCACCTGCACTCTTGATCTGCAGCTAACCCCTCACATCACACAAGCTGCCAAGCAAAACAAAAAAACAAACTAAGAAATAATAAAGGCTGCAGCTGGGTCAGTCAAAAGAAAAAGGTGCCAGTTCTGCCCCTGGAAGAAGGACTGCAAGACAAAAGCTGTGTGCTGCACATGTGAGAAACACATCTGCAAAGCCCATTCTCACGTTCACACAAATACCTGGGTGTACACTTGAATGATAACCTCAGCTGGAGCAATAACACCACCAGCCTGATCAAGAAAGGTCATCAGAGACTCTACTTCCTCAGACGGCTGAGACGAGCCGGTCTGAGAAGCCCAGTCCTCACCTCGTTCTACAGGTGTGCAGTGGAGAGCGTCCTGTGCTCCAGCATCAACGTGTGGCATGGAGGCTGCACAGTTGCAGAGAGAAAAGCTCTGCAGAGAGTGGTGAAGGCTGCACAGAAGTCTGTGGGAGTCAGTCTCCCCACCATCACAGACATTTACACCTCCAGATGCAGAAAAAGAGCCACCTGCATCATGAAAGACCTCACTCACCCAGCACACTCACTCTTTGCACCACTCCCCTCGGGACGGAGGTTGAGGAGCATCAAATGTAGAACCACTAGACTGAGAAACAGCTTCTACCCTGAGGCTGTCAGACTCATGAATAAATAAATAATAAGAATAAACACTGCAAAATGTCACATCATACTGATACTGATCTGTTTCTTGTTGCTGCGTTCATCTGTGACCATCTGTTTCTTGTTGCTGCGTTCATCTGTGACCATCTGCTCATGTTCGTGCTGCTGTTTATAATGATGTTTTTCTACTACATTAGGGCTTAGTGTATTACTAGCTGATGTGATGTCTCTCTTAGTTAATCCTAGATGTTATTATTGTATTTCTCTTGCATTTGTTGTTGGATGTAACTGGGACCCTGTGTACATAATCTCGTTTTCAACACATGTACTACATGCGGTGCAAATGACAATAAATTCTCTCTGACTCTGACTCTGACACATACTGTCCTTCTTCTTCTTCTTTCGGCTTTTCCCTTTTCAGGGGTCGCCACAGCGAGTCATCCTCCTCCACCTCACTCTGTCCTCTGCATCCTCTGTCCTCACTCCAACTACCTTCATGTCCTCTCTAACTGCATCCATATATCTCCTCTTTGGCCTTCCTCTGTGTCTTTTTCCTGGCAGCTGCATTTCTAACATCCTTCTACCAATATACCCACTGTCCCTCCTCTGGACATGTCCAAACCATCTCAGTCTGGCCTCCCTAACTTTATCTCCCAGTTGTTCAACATGTGCTGTACCTCTGATGATCTCATTCCTGATCTTATCCATCCTTGTCACTCCTAAGGAGAACCTCAGCATCTTCATTTCTGCTACTTCCAGTTCTTTCTCCTGTCTTTTTGTCAATGCCACTGTCTCCAGACCATACAACATAGCTGGTCTCACCACTGTCTTGTAAACTTTTCCTTTGACCTTTGCTGACACCTTTTTGTCACAAATCACTCCTGAAACTTTTCTCCATCCACTCCATCCTGCCTGGACTCTCTTCTTCACCTCTTTACCACATTCCCCATTTTCCTGGACAGTGGACCCCAAGTACTTGAAGTCCTGCACCTTTGTGACCTCTGACCCTTGTAGCCTCACTGTTCCACTGGCCTCCCTCTCATTCACACACATGTACTCTGTCTTACTACGGCTGACTTTCATTCCTCTTCTTTCAAGTGCATACCTCCACCTCTCCAAGTTCTCTTCCACCTGTTCCCTGTTCTCACCACATATCACAATGTCATCTGCAAACATCATAGTCCATGGGGATTCCTGCCTGACCTCATCTGTTAGTCGGTCCATCACCAGAGCAAACAAGAAGGGGCTCACATACTGTCCTACATGTGATAAATATAGTAGAAGTTGAAAATTGTTCACAAAATCAAGCAACATTTTGTTTTTTTGTTGTGTTATGAGAGAAGTATTTTTATAATTCACTTCCTAAAAAATATTTAAAAAATAAACGTGACAAAAAAGTTCCAGATTGTTGACTGTTTTTTCCCTTTCAATATAAATAATTCAGAAATAATTACTTTACATTTATATAATAGCCATAATAAACCTTTACTGTGTAAAAGAAAACTGTTTTGACAGTTGGTTTGTGGTAAAAAAAAAAGTGTAATACTGTTAACTGGTGATTGTCTTTTTGTATTGTGTAACAAAAATACATGATAAAAAAATATAAAAAACATAAATAATTGAGATGCATTGATAAATAGGTTGTTTCATTGTGGAAAATGGATTTTGGATTTAAAGTTCAATAAAGCTGCTTTATTTTGGGTCTTTGGTAGTGCGGGTCATTTTTGACCCGTAGGACAAGGGGAGTAAACAGAATGTTAAGATCGCACAAGGGTTAAGTAAAAGTGAGACACACCTTTGATATAATGCTGAGCAAACAAATAATTGTTTTTAATGGTAAATCTTGTTAAATTATTATAACAGTCCTCCCGTGCACGCTCCGGCGGCCGCCATTTGGCAGCAAATCAATTTTTTGGCACAACGTCGGCTCATATTTCTGGGTTGTCAGTGGTAACGGGTAACAAATGCGACACAGCAGCGGTGACGCAAAATAGACGAGACGTATAGAGCGATGAAACATATTTATGGATTTTTCCACTTTATTAGACATACAGTATTTGGACTGATGCGACTAACCACTGGTTAGCATTGTTTCTTCACAGCAAGAAGGTCCTGGGTTCAAGCCTCAGTTTGGACCTGGGCTTTGTGTTGAATTTGCATGTTCTTCTTTGCAGGGGGTTTCTCTGGATACTCTTTTACTCTGACAGTCCAAAACATGAATGTTAGGTTGTCTTCAAGCCCAGGCCTTCCTTCCACAAGAGATCTGTCATCTCACTGGACTTGCCTGGGCAAATAACTAATACATCAAATAAAAAAGTCTTCCCAGAAGTGAATGTTGGATTATATTCAGCCCAAGGTCAGACCATGCAATGCTCAACAAAATACCATGTAGGCTTCAGTTATCAGGACATATCTCATCACTGTGGCTTATTAATGAAGGTCAACAGAAGGAAGTCTCTTGTTTCTAAAAAGAACATACAGGTAGTCCTCGGGTTACGACGGTCTCGAGTTACGATGTTTCGTGGTTACGACGCATCTCCCATTTACTATGAAAAGCCTTACTTCGAGTTATGCAGTTTTACGTCGTAAACTGAATGCGGAATACGGCGGATGGACCGGTTTCACGTCGTAGATGTAGTGACGGAGGAATACTGCACTGTATACTGTGAATGCGGTTTTACGTCGTAAACGGAATGCGGAATACGGCGGACGGACCGGTTTCACGTCGTAAACGTAGCGGCGGAGGAATACTGCACTGTATACTGTGAACGCGGTTTTACGTCGTAAACTGAATGCGGAATACGGCGGATGGACCGGTTTAACGTCGTAGATGTAGTGGCGGAGGAATACTGCACTGTATAATGTGAACGCGGTTTTACGTCGTAAACGGAATGCGGAATATGGCGGATGGACCGGTTTTACGTCGTAAAGCAGCGGCGGAAAATATTGTACTGTACGCGGTGCAGTGGTGGAGGAATACTGTACTGTACTGTGAACGCGGTTTTACGTCGTAAACGGAAAACGGAATACGGCGGATGGACCGAGGACATACCAAACGTATGTGTTTTTTGATAATTATGTAGGGTACTGTGTTAGGATAGGCTAAGTGCTTGGTAATACAGTACTGTACATGTATAGGGTGCAGTATGTACGTATTTTCCGACACATCGAAAATCGGTTTACGCCGCCGCGTGGGAACGCATCTACGTCATAAGGCGAGGACTATCTGTAAAAGCACAGCCTTGGCTTGCAAGCTGCATCTGAATGAACCACAAGTTTTCTGTAACCATGTTTTCTGGACGAATGTGACCAAAATAGGACAAAAGTATTAGACATCATTCACAGTACACCATGTGTGGGGATAAAACAAACAGAACATATTGGAAAAAAACAAGTTTCATACTGGTGGTGGAGGGGTGATTATTTGTTGATTATTTGTTTTGCAGCCACAAGATCTAGACCAGGGGTCACCAACACGGTGCTCGCGGGCACCCTGGTGCCCCCAAGGACCATTTGAGGTGCCCTCGGACCTGTTCTAAAAATAGCACAACTCACTACTAAGCTGCATTTTTAAAAAAATTAATTAATTAAATTTATTCAATTTACATTGAAACATAAAAATAAAGAAAAAACATTTCATAAATATGTGAAAAAAGAATACATAAAATGAAAGGTGGCAGAAAGAAGAAGAAATCTTATCATGTCTGCCCCTTTTTTCAAAAACAAAACAATTTCAAACAATCAATTCAAAACATAATCATTATAGCAATAACAGTTGAAAAGAGTATTTTTCACAATCAACAATAATTAGTATGTTAGACGCTTAACTAAAATTTTAGTATTTTGTTCATCCATCTTTAGTATTTTGTGAACAATTTAGATTTAATACTTTTTTTTTTAATTTAATCACAGAGTCAACATCTTTAGCATCAATTTCCAAAACATTCCATAATTCGACTCCCATATTTGAAATAAACCGTCCCTTTAAACTGGTCCTATACCTTGGCTTTATAAAAATTTCAGTTCCCTTTAAACTGCAACAGCTTTCTCTCTTAATGAAACACATTTGAATATTTGAGGGTAACATATTCTTAAGAGCCCTATACATTACTAACAAAATATTATAGCCCACCAAATCATAAAACTTCAGTACTTTCAGTTGTTTGAATAATATATTTGAGGGATGACAATAAGGTTTTCTAGAAATAATTCTCACAGCTCTCTTCTGTAAAATAAAAATAGTTTGTTATAGTTTTACAAGCTTTCCCCCAAACCTCCAGACAGTAAATTAAATGTGGAACAAAGATTGAATTATACAGTAAATAAAGAGCCCTATCATTCAACAAGTCTTTTAGTTTATACAACACAGCAATAGATTTAGATAACTTAATTTTAACATAATTTAATATGCTGTTTCCGTGACATCTTGTCATCAATTTCATTTTATTCAGTTGTTATTCTTTTTTTGTATTTATATATATATATTTTTAAATGTCTATCTTAAAAATATGTTCTTAAAATATGTTTATTATACATTTTTTTCAATTTACGCTTTGTTATTTCCAAAGAGTTTATCAAACTGGTGCGCTTTGTATGACTCCGTACCCACGAAGTAGCTCTCAGTTTCGAAAAGGTTGGTGACCCCTGATCTAGACAGTTTTGTGATGATGAAGTGGACCCTGAACTCCTCTTTAGACCAATAGAAATGTATCAGGCAGCTGAAGCTGGGACCAGATAATAGGACGAAGATCCCAAACACAGCAGGAAACCTGCAACAGAATGAATGTAAAAGAAAAGAATCAAGATGTTACAATGGTCCTGTCAAAGTCCAGACCTCAGCCTGACTGAAATGCTGTGATGGAATCAGAATATTTTTTGAGACATTTCATCCTTCATCCAAAGGACTTCATCAGTGCAAGGTGCCACATCAAACTGAGTCTCACAAGCAGCACACACCCATAGTGGACCAACCAGTTTGCTGAAGATGGTTTCTGGGGCCCAACCCTCTCCGCTGTCGACTCCTCGGAGGCAGCCATATAGCCAAAGTGGTTCAAAACATCAAAGTCCATGCTCAATAATCCAGGTATACAATCCAACAAAGTTCAGTCAGGTCATCTGGACGGTTTCTTTTTCTTTCTTTTTTGTTTGTTTTTGTTTTTGGATGTTTCATCCTTCATCCAAAGGACTTCATCAGAAAAAGAAGAAACCGTCCAGATAACCTGACTGAACATTGTTGGATTTTACACCAGGATATTGAGCATGGACTATTTAAATAATTTGTAACGTTGGGACAACTCTATTTAAAAAAAAAAAAGAAACTGTTTAACATTTAATTTAAATATTGTTTCCCCC